>WWET01000002.1:338344-350478 GCA_011038615.1 Limnodynastes dumerilii | reverse complement strand
TTCCCTATTTTACAACTTAATTAACAAGTTTTTAATGTTTTCTTACCTTTGCTGTTTTCTCCTCTCTTCTTCTCCCTGTATCCTACATGACATGCTCTGCTTTCTCAGTCACACTACTGCTGAGCAACTTCCATTTTGTGTGTCTATTGTTTGGAAGCATGTCTGGGAGCAACAGCTGGGAGGGGGGTGTTGTTCCACAGCAGCTTTAAGGGGTGCCTCCTGAGGTAAGTTAGCTTTCAATTTAAAAACATATATATGACATTGGGACCACCATAAGCAGAAAGGCCTTAACGATGGCTGGTAGATTGTCATATATTTTCAAATATGTGTCACAGACATTTCTGCGTTTTATTTTACAGATAGAACGGTATAGTCTGTTACTGGTTAATGGCAGTGTTGCTGGGGCATTTTCTTTCATTTGTTTCTGTTGCTGGCAGATTACCCCTGCCTTTCATGCACCTGTTTAAATTATATATTTATCTGAGCAACTTCTATTTTGTGTGACTACCACTGATCTAGAGGAAGAGAATGGACAATGCAAAGGCAGACTTCCCATCATCCTTACCTTGCTCTCTGCTGTAATGCAGTGTTAGAATTGTTCAGTGGTGAGTTTCAGATGCTGCCATTTGTTGTAATACATATACAAGCACACTCCCTGCCCACATCAATAGATAGATGGGTATCCAGCTGTCCCATGGGTCCAGAAAGACTATATGAAATTTGTGATTCTCCCAGGCATTGCCAGGAGAGTACACGTCTGTTTTCATATTCTGTATGAATTCATTTACAGATCGTTTTCTCTCTCTCCATTTAACAAAGCCATGGTGTTGGAAAAGTTTATTATGACGCTGGGCTTAGTTCAACATACCCCACTCTATACCAGAAAGAATCACCATCAAATAGTGGCATTCTAGTATTAGTGATTATGGCATGCATGGAAGAGAAAAAGACAGCTAAAGTCAACAAAATATCTTGGGCCTTATCCAGAAATAATAGTCTCCACAATTGAGGCAAACATACGGAGGCTTCTGTAAGTAGGAGAACAGGGTACTTCTCCTGCACTGCTACATGCAGATGGTAGATCCATATCCACAACCCTACCTTAAGTATTCCCTGCACATCTATGTGTGCATGAAATACTCCATCATACGTAAGGGCTTAGCCAAGCCCTAACTGTATCATTTAAATACCAATTCCCACCCACCATGCGTACCTCATACACATGATGAGTGAGTTTGCTGCCAGTGAGGAGAATAAACGCCATATGGAACACAGCATCAGACGACTGTTCATAATTTCAGGCTTTTTCCGTATGTGTCATATAGAAATAGCCTAACGTTATCAACTCGGGATCTGGCCCCTTATTATTATTATTATTTTTATTATATTATATTATTATTATTATATTATTAAATACTGAAGCTACATGACGACAGATGAACCTGGCTTCTTTGGAAAAGGCAGTAGGGAGGTAATTATAAAAAAAATCAAACAGATGAGGCATTTGCATATGATACTGGTAAATACCTACCCAAAAAGTCTTATGTTACCGTTCTTTGAAAGGATTTTTAAACAGACTAAATTTTGTGGTATTTAAACTCAACAATATTTGCTTTATGTCTATGTATTCAGATTTATTCAGCTAAAGCGAAAACCACTTTTGGGTTTTATTCTAACTGCCTGTAAAATATCAAAATAACATTCAGAGGCTGCAATGCAATGAGGGACAGTTGCTAGGGGCAATCAGTAATGATTATTATGCAGACGCATTCATTCATCTTGTTGTTTCTGTTTCTCATAGTCTATCACTGTAATATGATTGCTAATCACAATTGTGTTTGCAGCCAAAACAGAACCAGCAATAAAACAGAGTTAAAATAGTCAAAAACTGTTGTTTTGTTGTTGAAACCACATTATAATAATTTTATATATGAAGCAGTATATTGCATACAGGAGAATCCTATTACTTGAAGCATACATTAAATTGAAAATCTTATATGGGAAAGCTGTATCTGAGCCCCACTGTAGTTTGTCAAAGAACCACCTCCATTTCTTGTTGAACTGGTCTACTTCATTTACTATATCTGGGACTGTGTCCTTTCTCTCATGATAAGACTGTATTACAGACATGTAAACTGTTATTTCAGAAACTTTTTATAATTGAGATAAATAGATTATAACATTCAAGCAGGTGCCTTTTTCTATCATTAAAACTTTGATAAACAGAATTTATTGACAGTTAAATAGGTCTTCAAAGAATGTAGTCTTTGGCTGACAAGGGGGACAATTTTAGCACTCCAATAATTACTAATAATAAATAATAGTAACTTACTTACTTACTATCTGTAATAAGTGTGTGTATATAATTATATATACGTGTATATTATCCTAGCTATTTTAACCCATCTACCCCCCCCCACCCCAACTAAAATTGAAGTTTAAAAGCTTATAGTAAAAAAAAAAAACAACAAAAAAAACCCCACAAAGCTTACCTTTAGATCCTGCCGGAAAGAGAGGATGGGCTTAGTCCACCAGGCCCATCTTGGGTAATAATAGGGTGTGAGGCTGTTCCATGTGCTTAGAGAGCAGGGCAGAAGCCTGCTGAGAGAAACCACTCATTTGTTAGTGAGTACTATGTTTTCTGAAAAATTGAAAATTAGGCCGACACTTTAGAAGGGGTTTATCTGTGTGTACTAGTTGTATCTGTGCTGTACTAACAACTGTACATATACTAGTATAGGTAGTTCTTATTATTTTATTTAATGTATATTTATATTAATATATTACACAACAATAAAAAAGAATAGCTGCTTAGTATCCTAGTAACAATACAAAGTACAAGAAACTAGTGCAGTATTGCTAACATATGTTGGACTTTTGGCAGTGGTCAAAAATAAAAAATATGTGCAAGACAATGTTGATTGCATTGAGCTAGATCCAGAATTAAGAAATGTGGCCCTATCCTGCACTCTTCTTTAAAAAAATGGACACATTTTGGCCCTACACAGTTGTGCATTTAAGATTTCATGCATGGAAGCCTGAATCATGACGTAGCAGGAAAACCTCCTAATTACATATAAGTTAAGGCAGGGTATGGAAATGCCATGTACATACGCATAAGAAAAAAGGTGCTGGAACACACATCAACTCACGCGCAACAACACGACCAATCACAAGCCGAGCAGTGCCATCACAACTAGCGCGGACGAAGTACGCATGCATTAGGCTCGACACACAAGCAGCCGCATGTACCGTTTTAATGATTTTGCTACCAAAACTTTTAAAACCTTTAAAACTTGGAAAATCCATCGAAAAAAGGTGCTGGAACTACGTTCTGGTGCGTTCTATGACACAAAAAAGCATTGCACATACGTACAAAACTTAGAAACTCCACTGCCACCATGGATGATTTAAGATTGCAGCAGTAGCAGAGTTCTGGATCCGGCCCATGGTTTATAGGCATATTAGTTATTCCATGAAGCCAGTTAGAAAGTTCAGGATGTGTGGGGACGTTACCCAGCAATATTGCATGTGACCTCTTGTAAAACAATCATTGGACCATCATCCAGCAATTGAATTCATACAATAGATCTGGTTGTTCAATTACTGGTTGGAAAAAACAGATTAGTTAGCATGTAGCCTGCATAACCAGACAAAGGGTTGCCTCAGAATTCAGTTAAATCATACTATGCAGTGTTTAATCAGTCATTGCACTTTCACCACACAGTTCATCACCCAGTAAATGTGTACACCAAATTGTATAAACATAGCTGTTCACCTCAGTCTTTGTGTCAAATACAATTACTGGCAATGCTTGATGTTATGATTTCGTTTGCAGTAAAAAATAATGAAAATGTTCTTTTGCTGAAATCTCTTGATGTCTATTCCCTATCTTCAAAGTATTTTTAAATGTAACATAACAGAATAACTAAATTATAGTCCTAGCAAACAATCACATTTTATAAATCCTTTGGCCTGCAGGCTGCCATCAGATAAAGCTCAGTCTACCCAATTATTATTATTATTTTTCTCATTTGTATAAACTGAGGTTGTTAACTCAACATAGCCTTTATAGAAACATCAGATTATATACAGAGAGAGAGAGAAAGTTATTTCAGTCTTGTTTTCCACATAATATAGTAAATATTAAAAGCAAACTTTAACTTACTATATACCAAATTATTTTTATTTTGGCATCAGTCTTGTTTAAATGTATCAATAATATGAAAGCTATAACATATAGGGGGTATTCAAATTCCTGTGTAGACAGGAAACACAACCCTATGACATATGGTAATCTTAGACTCCCTCCTCCTTCAGTTGAATACTGCCTATAGAACATTGACATAAGGAGTGTTATCATCAGTCACACTTCAGTTGTTTAACATGCACAATAAATATTAGAGAATAGAAATCAGATAATTGGTGATGTTAACTTAATTGTCTGAACCAGCAGCTGTTAATTGGTAAATAAACAAACCCTTAATGATTTACTAAAGGACTGCAATCTATCTTTCCCACTATGCCACTAGAAAAGCAGTATCTGAGCTCCACTGTACTTTTGTAGACAGGCACTAAACCCATAGATTGTGAGTAGAAAACTTTCTGGCAGAGTTTGGCTCTTTTATTGGTCCATAAACAGTGAGATATAGGCCCTGATTCACAATTACGTAAAAACAGGATTTAAGTACATATATTTAAGAACACTTAAACTGAGCATGCTCAGAACTCAAAACCATGTAAGAATGATTCACAGATATGAACGGCCACTTAGGAATGAATCATGCTTGAGAACGTAATGTCTTCCACATGCGTGGCTAGAGGGGAAAAACTCTTAATGCAAATGAGCAGGATTCGGGATACAATGTACAGGATGGGTGTTCCTCAAGACTTAAGAAGGATTCACAGATAAGAAGGGCTTGCGCAGAGCAACATATGCATGGGAAAAGATAAGAATGCCCCCTACTATTCTTAAGTTGACATCCGCATGGTTAACAGAGAGGCAAAGCCTCATGCTTTTTTGTTTGTTCCACAACATAGCTGCTGTGTAATTATAATGAATGCATGTGTGTACTTTGAATTAAACAATTAAAGACTTATCTTTTAAAATTACTGTTATGTTACCATTTTGAGTTTGACTTTAAATTTTGAAAGTACTCATTATTTACATTTGTTTGCAGTTTGTACGTGATTTCATTGTTTGTTGTAATAAAAATTTAGACATAAGTTTTTATTCTTTAACTTTTTGCATGTTTGCATTGTTTGTGTGAGACTTTTTGCATGTTTGCATTGTTTGTGTGAGTCCTAATTTATGTAGATATTTATTATTTTTATATTTATGTTATAACAGCTTTGAAAGCTGAATGATCCTTTTTTAATCCTTCAATAAGTCTTTATGACTGTAATAATTTTCACTATATTTGCATTTTTAACAATTTTTTTAGATAATTTTATTAATTATAAAACAAACAAAGAAAGCCCAAGAAAATCAATCTGCTTCTTAATTGAATGAATGAATTAATTCTCAGTTGGGAAACAAAGCTGTTCCTAAATATAAACACTTAGAGAAAAGAACGTTCTTAGCTACTAAGAAGCTAGGGGTGAGGTTAGCTTCTTTTTTAAGATCTGTGAATCGTTCTTACTTATCTTTGCTGTGCGTAAATTAAGGAACGTTCCTAAATTCTTTCTAGGGTGAGAATCAGGTCCATAGTCTTTTGGATATATCTAAGGATAGATGAAAAAACTCTTAATAATAACGTACCTGACTTAATAACGTATCTAAATATACGCATGCTTTGTGCGTATCTTGGTGATATTTTGCAAATTGCGCATGCAGATGTTATGCATGGAAACCCGTTACGTACGGAGTTAAACTGCGTGAGATCCTGGTGATATCCATAAGAAGGCGTGTACCACTTCTCCGTAAGTAAGAAGTTAAGAAAAGTGGGTGGGGGGAGGCACTTAAATAGGTTAGTATTGGCTGGGTTTTCAAAGCCTGCACATACTTTAGCAAAAAAAAAAGAAAAATTAGGATAAGGTAGTCCCATGGAGGCAGACATCAGTAGAGATCCATAAGAACAATGGGCATGATCCAGAACAACGATTTGGAGTGAATTTACGCGTGGCAGAGACGTAAAATCGCGTATTTTTAAGTACTGCGCATGCGCACCATAGAAAATACGCACAGTAACGTAGCGTAATTATGAACGTACGGGCCATTCACGTTTCACGTAAATACTTACGTGTGGGCGTGTCAATTTTACACGCGTCCAAAATACGTCTGAAATACGTGAAATAGGCGGGGGGTTGTATTTAAAGTGTACAGTATGGGCGTGCTTAGCTGCGTAAATTCATCTAGCCCATACGTACGTGTGCTTATGACTGCAGTTACGTTGGAAAAAGTTAAGGTAGGGTTTGGAAATCTTGACAAAATACGTACGTTCACAGGGTGTGCCGAGGGGAGTGTAACGAATTTACGCTATGCGAATAAACGTACGGCAAATGTAGTTCTGGATCTACCCCAATGAGAGTGTTATGGGAGTTGCCTTGCCACTTAGGTGCGTATTTTGGCAAATCCACGTATACTTATTTTTTATCTGTGAATCAGGCCCAATGTATCGAGTAAGCAGAGAAACCTGGGCAAAAGATTCATTCAAAGTCTCTGTGAATGCATGTTTATTACTGGCTTACGTTACAGGATGTGATGTCATAGCCAAATGTTTTATAAGTGTAGCAGTTTCCTTTATGTCATTTATGTGCTGTATCACACAGTAAAGCTGATGTAGTGCTATTTTTCTTGTTATATGCACATGCTTTTACAGTCTCAATTTAGGTGGTCATTAGGTTTATATAACATTCAAGGTACATTAACTTCTGGTACTGCCAGAAGTCTAAATATTTTAAGTTCACATGAGATAGGGAAAGTGCTTTTGAATCAGTGCTAATTTTAAAATTAGAGTGATGGCTGTGATTGTTAATATCATTCCAGATCACTGAAAATAAATTATGCAGGTTTGTAACCACAAGGAGTAAGTCTTTACGGCAAAAAAGCAAGCTTGAGACAACTTGATTTAAGGTTTTTAGGTTATCTAATTTAAGTTCGAAGATGCCACATGACTAGGTTAAACAAAAGAACTGGAAAGGGTGGATAGTGTGATCCTTTATTATTGGAGGGTGGAATTGCCATTCTTGCTCTGCTGTCGGCTCCAACTTTCAGACCCTTGACAGAGCACTGGAATGTTCAGGTTTTCTATAACTACTGCACAACTGTCTGTCATACTATAGGAAGTGGTGACACATCATCAGCTAACCTCTATAAGCAGGTACTGATTCCCCTCTTGAAATTAACATTCTGCTCCACCAGAAGGACAGCATGTGTGTTAAATTGCAGTGACTACAATTTTGTTAAGATTCCTATCTGATTCCAATCACAACACCTTACGTCTTTAGTTTACCTTTGTCGATCACATGACCTTTTTTCAATTCTCTGCACTTCCTGATGTTTTTCTCTCAACTGCAGGAATTATCCCCCACACAGGTGTAGCTCATTCCTTTACTGATCTTACTCCTCAGATCCCTCATTTAAACTCCTATCTGGCTACCCTTCATTATCAGAGCAATGGGTTTCCATTTCTCTGGTTCCAGCTATCCTTGTGTTCTTGTCTCCAAGTCTCTGAATCAAGTCTCAGTAGCCACACCTCCGCTACCTGCCTGCACTACTCTTGTTCACCTTGGATCCTGTCACCGTCTCAGTGTCTGTGCTCTTGTTTAGAAAGCTGCGACTTGCCACTTGCCTGCAGCCATGCCATCCCCACCATCAGGGACTCTGGTGAATACCTGGCTTGTAATTAGACTCCACACCTTTGGTCCAGCGTGGTCTATTTTCGAACTGGCTCTGTGCACAATAACAGATGCATGGGTTGTATGGTGGTGACTAAGATGCAGTTTGTATTTTATGGTGGTCACTAGAATGTAGTTTGTATATTCTGGTATTATTAGGGAGCAATCTATGTTGTATGGAAGTCACAAACAGTCTGTAGTTTATGGCACTCACTAGGATACAGTCTTTATTGTATGGCTGTCACTAGGATGTTGTCTCTATTTAATTTAGGGGGGTAACATAGTAACAAAGTTGATAAGGTTAAAAAAGACACCAGTCCATCAAGTTCCATTATGGATCTCCTGCGATCCCTAGCTTATAACTGAAATTGATCCAGATGAAGCAATCTTCAATCTGAAAAAAATCTCTCCTGACCCATTTTGGTTAATGGTCCTGGTAACCCTGGATGCCCTTTTTCTGCTAAAAATGTATCTAACCCTTTCTTAAACATATCAAATGAATCTGCCATCACTGGTCATGAATTTCATATCTTGAATGCCCTTACTGTAAAGTACCCTTTCCTTTGCTGGTTGTGAAACTTCTTCTAACCTCCTCTAACCTTCTTGGCTGACCATGGACCAGATTCAGAATTTGAAAATAGGAGAGGAAAGTTACTCCTGGGCAAAACCATGTTGATTTCAGGGGAGACAAATTTCATCTTTTGCAAACCGTATTAAAGTTGAGAGGTGGCGTTTCGCATCCCAAGTCTAAATAACAGTACAAAAAGTAAAGCTGGTTACTATCTGTGTATAGTAAGCAATTCAAAGTTATATCCCTGTAAGCAAAGAATACAATTAACTTGACTCCCCCTGAAAACAACATGGTATTGCCCAGTAATAACTTTCCTCTCTTATTTTCAATCTTTGAATTTGGTTCCATGTGTCCTGGGTACAGTCCTTAAGATAAAAATGTCCCATAAAAGCTCTCTGTATTGACAATTAATTTATTTGTATATAGTAATCATATCTCCTCTTAGACACATCTTTTCTAAAGTAATAAGGTCTAAACTGGCTACCCTTTCCTCATAGCTCAATGACTCCATGATTTATATAGTATATCTTATTATTATTAATTATTATTATTATATTATTATTAATAGTATTAATGGGGGGAAAATAAAGTTTCCTCCGTTATTAATTATTAATAATGACCCACAGTAATTCTATGCAGTGTTAGAAATTACATGCAGTTGTAGTTTCTTCATTATTAAATAAAATACAGTATATTTTTAAACTTTATAAAACTACTGTGGGTCACGTGCCCAAAGAGTCCACCTTGATGAGGTAGCCTAAAATATTGAATTAAAATTATTTTGTGCAAGGTATAAGGTAGTGGAGGGTATTATTTATATCAGACCCCACAATTTCTGAGGCAGTCCTTATAATGCTAACTATTGTGACTGCATGGCTTTATGCTTCGCTGTTAACAATGCAAGCAACTGAAATGGCCAAACAAGATAATTTAAAGGCATGGGGCCAGATTTACTAAGCTGTGGGTTTGGAAAAGTAGAGATGTAGGACCGGATTCAGAGTTCCATGTCTGTGCGATGCGGAATCGCACATGCTAATTTGACTACGGGCTATTCAAGGATGCGCTTTCGTGCATCCTATAACCCACTCTGAATAGCACATAGGGTGCTACTTCAGAGTAGTATGCGGATGTGCAAGGCGCATCCGCACTGTAAAAAAGCAGTCGGAGCTTTAATAGCTCCGACCACAGGTTTTATTTTTTTAACATAGTAAAAAATAAACCCCTTCCCCCGCCTGCCCAGTCACCGCAACCTATGTTAAAAAAATAAACCCCTTCCCCTGCCTACTCCACCGCCGCAACCTATGTTAAAAAAATAAATAAATAAACTACAGGCCGACAGGGTATGCTGCCGCAAGTAGAACTACCGGCGCAAGCATGCCCATAAATAACAAGGAATGCTTGCGCTAGTAGAACAACTACCGCCAGCATACCCCGCAAAATGCATTAACCAGCACAATAATGAATATTTGCAACTGTGCCCCACAAAATAAATATAACTTGTGGTATGTGCTGTTATATTTATTTTGTGGGGTACAGTTGCAAATATTCATTCTTGTGGTTTGTAATGGTTAATGTATTTTGCGGGGTACAGTTGATATTTTTGATTATGTGGGATGCACTGGTTAATTTCTGCTGAGGGGTACAGTTGATATTTTGCTTTATTGTGCACGCTATGGTTACTGGATTATGCTGGGGTCAATTTTTACAGCGCATCGGGCCATGGCTGGCAGGGTATTCTGGCAGTAGTAGTTCTATTAGCGCAAGCATGCCTTGTTATTCATGGGCATGTTTGCGCTGGTAGTTCTACTTGCAGCAGCATGCCCTGTAGGCCTGTACTTTATTTATTTTTCTAACATAGGTTGCGGCGGCGGGGTAGGCGGGGGAAGGGGTTTGTTTTTAACCACTTTTTACACTTTCTTTTTTTTGGCAGCTCTGGTGAGCTGCCCCTTCGCTTACACCATCCCCGAGATGGTGGAAGCGTAGGACTTGTTAAGCAGCCACCGGACAGCCTTGCACGGAATATTTAAATGAGAAAAGCAGAGCTTTTCACATTTAAATATTCAGGAAAACCCCTTTTTCAGCATGTAATAGTATGCTGGCGGATACACTAAACTCCACCAGCAATACGATTTCCTTGCGCCTTTTGCGCATGCGCAGTTTAATAAAAAAAGAAGCGCATCCATGTGATTTTCATACGGATGCACTACTCTGAATCCGGTCCGTTGTCCATAGAAACCAATCAGATTCTAGCTGACATTCTCTAGTAATAGGAAAGAGAGAGCTAGTATCTGATTGGTTGCTATGGGCAACATCTCCACTTTTCCAAACCCTCACCTTAGTAAATCTGGCCCATGGTCACATTTTTGGCAATATAATGTATGAGATCCTCTCTGTGGGCCAGATCCTTATAAACACTAAAGTTGGCCATACAATGGAGCTATTATCAGCCTGATCATCCAATTATTGGGTGATCGGGCAAATAATGGCTCTAGTTAGTGGTCAAGGTAAATTTTTAGAACGCCACTTAAATGCACCAGAAACGATAGTCCCTGATAATATACCCGATAATAAACTTACTGAATGGCTCTATACTCTTTAAATGCCTCCCTCTTTTGCTAGGATTATCGGTCCCAGCAGAAGAGGTGTATGGTGCTGATAACCGGACTTTTCCCTGACGGGAAGTCATCCCTGCTGAGATCAATAATCGTCCCATTGTATGGCCAGCTTTAGTGGGGACTTTTTCTGGTTGCTAGGATTATAATACGCCCCCCTTTTGGCCAGAGGACCCAGATCCATCCTGGAAGTGCAAGCGATTGTACAGTTCAGGCCTTACATAAAATCCACATTTCCGCATCGCCACCAATTTACGTGGGGACCATGTGGAGATGTTAAGGTGACAAATCTGTTTGTAGAATGGCAGCGACCACTTAGGTTCGGTCACTGCCATTCACAGTAACAGGCTTGGTCCTACAGGGCTCCCATAGGAGCCCTGTATTACCTGTACTGTGATGTGTAAAGCCTGGCCACATATACAAAAAACAACAACTTTATCCCGAGAGTCTGATCTCTTGGGACGAGTTGTGAGATGGACGGGACACTTGGGAGGTAGCCTGCGGGCCGGACCTTATGATTGCCATATGATATGATTGCCGGATCTGGCCCAGAGGTCCCCCACCCCTGCTGTATACCCTCCCAGTAGCCTAACTATAAAAGACTCCCTCTAGACTGTTACTAACCTGTCCAGTCTGGGTGCAGGAACTGCAGCAGGTTCAGTCACTGTAATCAATGGGTAAGTTCCTGAAAATATCTTTCAGCATACTTAGCCATTCATTTGTTTTTCTAAATAAACACATTTTCTAAATAAAGACAGCTGACAATTATCTGTCGGCTGTCAATATTTATAAAATGTGATTTTCATAAACATAACCGAGTCAGAGATCACTGAAAATCATATTTTTATTAGAGGTTTTATGTAACAGAAAACTGCATGTTTCTAATGCAAAATTATAAAAAAAAAAATATATTGAGGGTACTTCTTTATTTTTGCGGCCCCCTGCTGCACTACGCTACTTACGTATTATTATTTTTTTTCCAGCAGAGGGCGCGCGCACACGCTCCGCCGGTGCTGCTGCAGATGTGGTGTGAGTGTGTGTGTGTCCCCGTCCCCGGGAAACACACACACACATCCACCACATGTGTGTCTCTCAGTCCCCAATGTCGTCGT
>WWET01000002.1:326882-338129 GCA_011038615.1 Limnodynastes dumerilii | reverse complement strand
GCACCCATTCATAAAAAAAAAAAAATTCTGCGATGTGTACATTCGAAATAGGGACAGCCGAAAAGCAACTTTCGGCTGTCCCTATTTCGCAATGTAAAACATTGCAGCGGGGACTCACAACAAATAGAGGATCTCGGTGGATGCATAACTAAAAAAAAGCTGAGTTGGGGGACCGTGTCAAAATTCTGCTACAGGGCCCACAAAGTTCTAGTTAGGCCCCTGCCCAAATGAACTAGGGTTTATAAAGAAATGGGCGGCCTTTGTGTGGGAGCGGGGGAAGAGATTGGACAGGACAGGACCAGGGCGGGGCTTATTTGTCCTGCAGAATATGAGTAATTGTTGGGAGGTGTGGCTGCAGCCCTGAATTTTAAAATGTATTGTGTACAACTGAAGGGAGTCTCAGCACATTTCTAATAGGTATGCATTATAAAGGAAAACCGTGCAGCCACCTTATTCAGTCAACATGATCTTCATATGTTTTACAGCTTATTTATCCTTTAACATAATACTAATTATGACTCTGTTTATGCATGTTTTAATATGGATAGGTTTATTGTGCCTGGGTGTGCCTTTCGCACAGTTCATAGACGTAGCAGTGAAAAGACTGCTAGACGTCATCTGTTGGCCAGATGTGAAAAAACCCTACCTGTGTAGGCTGCAAAATCTCAGTGACTGTGACATAGGAAGGGAATGTTCCAGGTTTGGCCCCAAGACTGATTGCTGCGTAAAAGCACTGTAATCTTTTTGTACTGATGCTGATTTATAATCATTTCAAAGTAGGTGCAGTAAAGGCACAACAGTTTTACATACACTTCTGTTTTAGGCTGCATTTCTTGTAAAATGATATCTGTCTGCACTTACAGCTGCAATTCTGTGCATAGTTGTAAACACACATGACCTGATTCTAGGTTAGAAACACAAACAAACAAAGAGTAATTTTCCATCTAGAAAATGTATTTTTGCTTTATTAGTGATAAAAGTAATTGTTTTATATCTGCGTTAGATTATACATACGCTATAGCACACAAACACTAGACAGCTTTCCTCTGAGACCGCAGTTTGAGTTGATCTAGGAAATGATACCGTCAAACTTTAAAGTTGGCTGTGCATTAAAATTTTCTTGCCGTACAGTTTTGCAGAGTGCTTTTTTTGAGCATTCCTCCAAACCTATCATAAGGTTCATTGAGTTTTATTTTATTATTTCCATTATATCAAGTTTCAAGTGAACCAGCAAAATTTCTAAGGCAAACATACGCATGCATTAGAAGTAGTAGTAGTATATGGATTACAATTGTATATATAGATAGATAGATAGATAGATAGATAGATAGATAGATAGATAGATAGATAGATAGATAGATAGATAGAGAGATACATACACAAAATGTAGGTTACTCAATTCATAAGGTAAGGTAATATAGAGCAGGTGCTAGCAAGGTATAGGGCATTCAACAGATACAAAAAAAAGAGTGCTTGATAACTGCAAGAGCCCAGCAGCACATTCACTTCAATTTATAAGGTAATATAGAGCAGGTGCTAGCAAGGTATAGGGCATTCAACAGATACAAAAAAAAGAGTGCTTGATAACTGCAAGAGTGCACCCCAGCAGCACTCTTGCAATTAACCAGTAACCAACCATGACATTCTGGACCTGATTCAGAGTTGCGCATCCCTGTGAAAATTTGATGACACAGCGGTAGTTGAATGACTGACCTTTTTCCTGGGAGATAGGGAAATCATGAAAGTGTGTAGCTAGCTTTACTCTTCTCTTTCAGAGAATAGGTAGATCATTGATTGAGTTTCTGCTGAATTTTCAGGACACTGGCTCTCTTTTAGAAACAATTATGTAAGAGGACTTAAGCAAGTCCCCTTGACATTTAACATCAGCCCATGCATGTGCCAGATTTTATGTGTCTTAAGTCCTTCCATTTAAGGGGACGTCACTTCAAATCCGGTCAGCAATTCAAATAGGGCCGAGGGTCTGATCCTGACTTCCGCCGATATTCTGTGCATACTAACACACAGCGTATCGGCATGCACTCCCCCCGACACTCCCCTTGTGGCCAGCGTAATTACACACTGTTACGCCAGCTGAGAGATACTCTAACTTCAGCCGGTGTAATAGTGTGAAATAACGCTGGCCACAGGCCCTCAGGAAAGGGTTTCCCTAACTACGCCGGGCAACATCTGCAGATCGGCAGAAATGCCGATCTAACGCATCCGCCCGCCATAAATACAGCCGGCGTTGTAGTTTAGGATCAGCCCCATTGTGAATAACTGCAGGAACCTGGGTTGCTGTGTCCTTTTTGATAGCATCTGGCAGTTGCAATGGCGTGTCAATTAAATCCAATATTTTACCTGGAATGCAACTTTTCAGTGCATAAAAATATTATACCTAATAATGTTAGAAGTATATTCTGTAGAACCATTTTTCTAAATTTCACTTACCTCTACAAAGTATTTTTTTACATCTTTATTTAAAGAGCATATAGCAAAACTCAAATGTACTGAGTTCAGAAAATTATTATATACTCATGAAGAGTATAAGCTCTAAGTAAGCTTCCACTGAAAACCTTACAACTGTGAACATTTGAGGAAAAATAAAAGACCTGTATCCTTTGTCTACTGTTCTGTATTGTACAGGAACACAGAGAAGGTCTGATATTGGAGAATAGGTTATACGTTAGAAAATTAGAGCATTCAGGTTGGGGATGTTTGAATTGCAGTATGCAGTTCAACCTATTACAGTTCTATCGGTTGATTGACTGTCAGGTACACTACACTAGAATAGTAACAATAGGTTACTTTCAAAGCAAATTGAATTTCAAAGCATCAAATTCCTATACATGAACATCTTTAGCACATATAAAAGGTTTTTTTTTGTTATTGGCTAGATCAGCAGTTCTCAACCTTTTTTTTGAGGAAGTACCGGTTGCCCACTATGGAATCAAGTCAAGCACCACTTTGCATATCATGGAGGTTTTTTTTTTGTTATTTATTATTTTTGTAGAGATTTTAAGGTGCATTTTCTACATATGCAATTGATCCCTGATGACATTTTAATTATAATATTCTCGGACATTTCTATCATATGTTCTTACAACCTTGCCCGGTTGCCCTGAGTACCACCTGACAGTTGTCCAAGTACCATACCACCCGTGGTACTATCACTGGTTGAGAACCCCTGGCCTAGATCATTACCTTTGTTGAGCTGATCCTGTATGTGTAAAATACAATGGATTATAGACAATTGCTGTTTTCCTTTTACACACTGCGTTGAATGACTTTTTCTTTCTACACAGATATCCTCATTCAGGACTAAATGGCTCTGTCTGGAGGAATCCATCAACTTCTGTCTGTGTTTCTGTATCTGGTGCTCCTGCTTCCAGGAGTTAAAGCAATGGATGGGGGAGACGCTATAGCAGTTCTGCTTGCAGTGATCTTCACAGGCATTGGTTTCTGTGCATGTTTGGGTTATTATGCCAGGAAGAGAAATCGGCAGTACTAGTAATTTTTAGCACTGCATTTTCTGTTTATACCAGCAACTGCTTTTGTGGTCAACTTTTTTTTATAATCAGTATGATACTGCAAATGAAATGGATTAATAACTCTGTTTAAATATGAGTATTCTCTGCACAGGGAAATACATTTGTATTCATAGTATGTATATGAAACCTTGACCTTTTGCTATTAATTAAAATAAAATAAGAAACCCAACATACGTTCTCTGTGACTACTAGATTAATGCTGGAGAGTAGGATAGTGAGAAAGTAATGGGTAAAATCCAACGTTTGTTAATGATACAAAGTATTAAATAAAAAACACAGGATCTCTGATGTGATATTTTAAAATAGCAATAACTTCCTTACTACCCTCTTGCTTGGGAGTTGCAGATTGTTTCTGAACACCATTACCCAATGAGTGAGTAAACTAAGTTTGCATCAATATTAAATAATATGATTACAATGAATAAATAATAGAAATCATTGTGAGAAGAGATTAAAACCGTAACAGACATTAATATCTCAATATACAGTACAAGGATATATTCTACTCATTGCATCATACTTTCTAACAGTCTTCTATTTATAAGCATGATTCTACAGCTACACTGTTATAGTAATTTTAGGCTCATTGCACACATAGCTCTCCTTTAATTTATGTTATTTTTAATAAAGAATATTCTTATAACTTAATACATTTAAAATTTTATCTGCACACACAAACAGCTTAAATTGTGTTCTATTAAAGGAAGACGGGTTTACTACCTAGTTATTGCTGTGTATGGTCTATTATTCTATGAAAACACAATTCCTAATGTTCCTTTTTTATCCACATTTTGTACTTGACAACTTCTATATATAATTTACATTTCTTCCACTAAAGCTCTGAAAAAATCTAAATACAGCATCCAATATTACAAACCTGATTTGTACTTCTTAAGTTGTTAAGTAACTTAACAACATTTAAATTAAACCGTTGTTGTTAATATTTATGAATCTGCATTTTGTAACGTAGTAGTGCTTTTGGAGAAGTGTGACTTTTTAGAATGAGCTGCTAATGAGATAATATAGTTGTATATCTTTCTTTAGCTGATCATGTTTGACAGCTCTACATAACAGCATACAACCCTTTCCAGGAATTATTTTTACAGAGTTTGCTTTGGGTATTTGCTCTCCTAGGACCGGATCCAGACCCCCCGCACACTTTCAGACTTTCAGTACGTGTGAGGGTCTTAATGTCCGCATGAAAGAGGGGAGTGATCTCCCCCTGTCATTCCCCTCTGTCGTGCAGACTTTAAGGCAGATAAACTGCCATAAGGCATCCTCAACACTGACGTGCGGATCAGTGGTATTGCTTAGTTCTGATTTAGTGGATAACTTAGTTTATCTATAATGTGCTAAATGTTCACAATGTTAAGGAGTATTTGCATCTTTTGCGTATCTTGGGATGTGCTATTTAGAGAAACCAGAAAGAAGAGCAGACGCTTTATAGTTTCTCAAGTGATAAAGAATGTTATTACAGTTGAGTGGAAATATCCCCAAAAAAATATTTTATCTATTAACAAAATTATCTGTAGGGGGATGCCACTATAACCAAAATCACCAAGAGGACAACATTACTGCTGGGAGATGCAAATGCTTTCAAGGACAGTATGAAAAGAAAAATTGGCTACAAGATCTTTGCCGACCAATACAGGCACAAGAATAGCTCTTTGGCTAAAGCCCCGGCAGTGCAGTCAAAAAAACCAAGCTGGATTTTTGCCGTTCGCTGGTTATTTTGATGCAGCTGGCTGCATCAAAACAGATCAGGGGGAATGGGCTATTCCAGTAAACCCACTACAACTTCTTATGCAGGCCTAAGAGAAATAAGGCTATACATATCTAGCAGGACTTTGTTACACGCTGTATATGGCAGCATATCCGGTCGTGCCAAAGACCTTTTCGTAGCGGCAATTCTGGCGTCCGTATAGTTTGCGTTTTTTCATACGACGGGATGTATTTATAGTACGAAGTTAGTACGGACGCTGGAGTTAAGGAATGTAGGCGGGGGGAGCCATTTAAATTGTACAGTATGGGCGTGCTAAGCGTAGTTTATACGCAATGAACGTATGGACGGCCGTGGGAATGAACACAAAAGTTAGGGTAGGGTTTGCCGAGCGTATGGATGCTAAACTAGGTACGAGCAAGGGGAGTGCCTATTGCCGTGCATCGGTGGTACGTTCGGCGATAATACGCTACGCACACCAGCGTAGGTCTGAATCAGGCCCATAGTGATTTAAAGGATTCTGGTTTCAGTATAGTATTATAAGAACTGTTTAGAGAAATGCTTTATTTCCTTATACCTGTAAGTCAATAATTTATATTATATTAGTACAGCACATGGACATTCAAAACTGCAGAGAAAGAAAATTGCAGAAATGAAAATAGAAACTGAATACCTGTATCAAATTTTTTTTTTATTCTCTATTTATTCAACAATACAGCAAACTGAAAATAGAGGGAACATATGATGGTTTACAACAATATCAAACTATTAAACACAGAAAAAGATAGACTTTTAAGAACAACCGTGAATAATGCAGAACCCTCTAACGAATTAGAGGAAAAATAAAAAAGGAGCTAACCGTGTACATAGACATACTGTTGTTTTTTTGTTAAGTAAAAAGAAACCTTCAACAAACATAACAGAGAAACAAAACTGAACTAAAAGGATGAAAAGAAGGAAGGGGAGGGGGGAAAGGGAAAGGGGTAAGATCTTATCTGATAAAAACCATAACCTCAAAACTCGTTCGCTGTGGGGGGCCCTAGTAGGGAAGGTAGTAACTTCATGCCAACCCTGGTTCCCACACTTTTTGGAAAGCGGGGACGAAGTTATGCAGCAAACTGGTTAGAAACTCCATAGAGGAAGTATACCAAATTCTATTAATTATTGCTGTCAGCGACGGGTCTGCAGAATTTTCCAGTCGCTCGCTATCTGAAGTTTGGTGGCGGTGCAAATATGGGAAAGGAGATTTCTTGCTGGTTTGGTGAGGTAAATAGGAGATTTATTCAATAGGAATATCAGAGGATTTTCTGTTACGTCAAAACTTCAGATGCTAGTAATCTGATATCTGACCAAACTTGTTTTATTTGAGGGCAATTCCACCAAATATGCAAGTAAGAACCTCTAGAACCACACATTCTCCAACATTGATCTGAGGATTGAGAAAACAACTGATTCACCTTTGATGGAGTTAAGTAGCATCTAGTGTAGATTTTGAAGGCATTTTCACGAAGAGATGTATTTATTGACCCTTAGCTGTATTTTGACGAATGGACGAGCATCCCTCCTCGCCGATCTCAATACCTAAATCTCGTTCCCACGCCAGCTCAAATTACTCCATGGGAGGGGTTGAGGGAGATACTATAGAGGAGTATAATAAAGAAATTATCCCTCTATTATCTGTATTATTTAAACAGCAGCGCTTAAACCCAGTGGGATTATGGACCTTAGGTGCCCTGTTTTGTGAGTGAAGCAAACTTGATTTGCGAGAACGCAAACTAATGAAGGCTGGAACCCAAATTTTTCACAAAAATCTGGGAAGGTGCTTGGAGCAAAATCTCCAACTATGTGAGTGAACCGGGTCAGTCCGGCCTGCTTCCAAAATCGGGCATAGGTAAGAACACAAGCCAGAGGGAATTCAGGGTGTCGCCACAGAGGAGATGAATAGGGGGCCAGTTCCAACTTTCTGTTTAAAAAATCCCAAATTTCCAGAGAGAACCTCACCGTAGGAATGTCGTATACCGAAGGAGGGCGCAAGTGTTTGGGAAGCCAGGGAAGAGAGCTTACTGGTTGCTCCTCTGTTAGTAGATGTTCTAAATCAACCAATTTCTTACGGCCCGGTGACATGTGCCATGAAAGTATATGACTCAACTGGGTAGCGTAATAGTAATTAGCGAAAATTGGTAGACTCGTCCCTCCATTCATCCTGGACTTGTCAAGGCAGGTGCGGCTCAGCCTGGGTTTCCTGTCTTGCCATACAAAGTGCCCACTGGCCCTTTGCAATTTAGCTAAGTATGTTTGAGGAATTTTGACCGGTAACATTTGAAAAAGATAAAGCAGCCTTGGAAGTATATTCATTTTAAATACGTTAACACAGCCAAACCAGGAGATAAACAAAGGTTGCCAGACTGCGAGGTCTCGCTTTATATCCTGGAGCAATGGAGGGAAATTAGCCTGGAATAGTTGTGAATAGTGTTTTGTAAGGTAAATCCCCAAATAACAAATCTTCAACGGCCGCCACACGAATTTAAAACTTTTGAAGCGATAGGATAAAGGAAGGAGTAAGGTGTAGCGGGAGAGCCTCTGACTTGGTATCATTTACTTTATACCCAGAAAATTTACCGTAAAGGGAAAGTTCTTTCAGAAGATTGGGGAGAGATGTATTAGGGGAGCTAATGGTAATAAGAATGTTGTCCGCAAATAAAGACACTTTTTTAACTCGGAGTTTCTGACAAGAATACCTTGAATATTAACATTAGACCGTATTCAGAGCTCCGGCCGCAATGCAGTTGTGGCCGGAGCTCTGAATATGGCCCATTATCTCTAATGTGGGCAGCTAATGGTTCAATGGAAATGCATACAAGAGAGGGGAAAGGGGACAGCCCTGACAGGTTCCATTACTAAGGCTAAATCTGGGGGAGCTAAGGCCATTAGTAGAGACTACAGAAGAAGGGAAGGCATAAAGAGCGCAAATTGCTCAGAGAAAACTCCTGGTGAAACCAAAGGCTTCTAAGGTGCTGAACATAAAGGGCCAAGAAAACCTGTCAAAGGCCTTTTCCGCGTCCAACGCGAGGATAACTATGGGGATTTTAAAACGATTTATATGGGAAATTAAAGTAATAGATTGTCTGGTGTTGTCTAAGACCTGCCTAGTCGGGACAAAACCTACCTGGTCGGGGTCGATCAAATGTTTTAACATCGAATTATGTCTAATCGCTCAAATCTTACCGAATAGTTTGAGATCAGAATTTAATAAAGAAATGGGCCTATAATTAGCACAAATGGTTTGGTCTTTATGTGGTTAGGGAATCACCATTATGACTGATCAGGTTGAGTCCGGGTGAAAAGGGGTGCCCTGCATAACCTGATTAGCAAGTGAAACAAAAGAAGAGAGAAGTTGCAATGAAAAGGTTTTATAATACGACATGAGGAACCCGTCAGGTCCAGGAGCTTTGGATGGTTTCTGTGACTTGAGAGCATCTTTAACTTCTTCTAAAGATATGTCTCTACTCAGGAGATTAGCAGTGGAATTGGAGATCTGAGGAAGCTTACAGGCCTCTAGGTATTGTCGAATACCAGCAGCATTAAGAGTGGGGTCATTTGAAGGGGATTAAGATTATAAAGGGATTCATGATATGCATGAAATGAGGAATTAATAGAAGAAGGATTATAACTTAGATTACCCTGTTTGTCTCTGACTGCGTGTATCATTTGGGAGTCTCTCTTGGCTCTCAATTGGCGTGCTAAAAGGGAATCAGGTTTATTACTTTTCTCGAAAAAACGCTGGTTAAGCCAGCGAAGGAATTTTTCCATGTTTTCCATTAGCAGGGTTTGGAGTTCCCCCCTAACCCCAATGATTTTCCGCAGCAGAGATGGTGAGAGTGTCCGCCTATGAATCTGTTCTAAGGAAGTGAGTTGTGAGGTGAGGGCGTTAATTTTTTCTGTCCGCTGTTTTTTACGGTGTGTGACATACTTAATGATGGTCCCCCTTATAACTGCCTTATGGACCTCCCAAACCTTGGGAAAAGGAACGTCAGGTGTTGTATTCTGGGCAAAGTACTATTTAAGTTGGGAAGAAATAGCTTCTTGAAACTCAGGGATCTTAAGCAAGGTTTCGTTGAGTCTCCACGAGGGACGCCCCCTAGGATGATCAAGTAAATTAAAAGAAGACAAAACTATAGAGTGGTCTGACCAAGAATTTGGGACAATTTTGGATGAGGTCAATAACTGAAAGGACTCCTGCGCAACCCAATAGCATATCTATACGAGAGTACGAGTTGTGAGGAGTCGAGTAAAAAGGGAATTCTCTAGCAGATGCATCAGTTGCTCTCCAAGTATCGAAAAGACCAGCCCCATCCATATTTTTTAATTAGGGTTTTAGAGGCCCCCATCGAGAGGGAGGTATACTTAGATTTTAATCTATCAAGATCTGGGGATAGTACGGTATTTAAATCTCCACCTACGATTGTTAGCCCACTGTGGAATTTACCTAAAATAACAAAGAACGAATTGGAAAAGGAACATTGACCCGAATTTGGAGCATAAATGTTTGCGAGCGTGACCTGGTGGTGCCTTACCTTACCCACTAGAATTAAAAAACGCCCCTCTGAATCCGATGATGAATCAGTGAGCTGAAAAGGGACCGAGCTCCTACCTTATCTACTAGAATTAAAAAATGCCCCTCTGGATCCAATGACGAATCAGTAAGCTGAAAAGGGGCCGAGCTCCGTATCAAGATTGCCACCCCATTCTTTTTTCAGTGGTGTGTTGAGTAGTAAAGCGAGGGGAATCTGCACGAGGCCAGGAAGGGGACGTCAGTTTTTCTTAGTGTGTTTCCTGGATAAATATAAAATCACCAGTGAGAGACTGTATGGTACTATGCAAAAGTAATTGTTTTTGTGGGGTGTTCAACCCCCTGGCGTTGAGGGAGAGGAAAGTAAAAGACATTTAGGAAAAAGGAAAGGAGAAGATGGGTTGTAGGGAGGAAGGTAAGAGTCTGACAACTTAAAGAATACTATGAGAGAAAAGTAGGGTAAGGCAGTTATCCCACTTTTATTTGGGGACGGGAAACTGGCTTGTGGAAGGGCCTGAAGCACAGGGAAAAAACTTTAAGTAAAACTAAGGAAGATATAACCAACTGGCCCAGATGGGGAATCCCAATAGTAATTAGAAAGGTATGTCCCGGAAGGGACAAGAGGAGGAAGGAGGAAAAAGTCCTCCTCTCCCAAAATTCCTGATTATTTGGGAGAGGTGGTCTGGAGCTAAAGCAAAGGAAAAGAAGAAAGAGGTAGAGAATAAAGTACAGGAGTAAGAGGGTGAAGTAACACCACCTACCCGGAATATCGGAAACATAAAAAAGAAAACCCATAGAAGATTGTACATGAGACACAAACCATAAATGAACCTTACGGCATAAACCTAGACTACAAAAAAGTATATAACCTTTAATAGGCTATTACTTACAAGAACTAGTATTATAACCATTATGCGGCAGTAAGGAGAACCCCCAGGCTGTCCTGAAATTAGCAAAGTTATACAGTGAGTTTTACCTAGTAACACCCATAAGGGTGAGACAGGAAAAACATGCTAAATGTTCATATGGATTTCAAGAAAAATTTAAATAACTACTGGTAAATAGTAACAATGTAATAGCATAAGAGAATATCGGCTTAACTAGTAACATACTTTAAAGCTAACATCAAGGTAATATGAAAAAAACTAATAGCATTTGTAAACCGTAAAGACATAGGGCCTGATCCAGACCTATGCCTGCCATCGCTAGGACGGCGGGCGTAAGCGTAAGATCGGCTGAAAAGCCGATCTGCGCATGCGCCAGGCAGATGTTGCCCGGCGTCGCTATGGCAACGCCCGATCGTGGATCGGGCGTCCGTAGCAGCGCCGTAGGGACGCTGGAGGGGACGTCCCCCAGCGTCCCTACATTCAGGTTAGTGTAGGTGGGCGGGGGGAGCTAGTTTAATGAGA
>WWET01000002.1:221302-234066 GCA_011038615.1 Limnodynastes dumerilii | reverse complement strand
TTTTCCCATATCTGTGTATTCCTCATTTTCCCTGTCTGACTGTGTCTGTTAACCCCTTGGGGGTTCCCGCTGTTTGAGTGTGAGTGTGATTGTCCTTGTCTGTACTGTACGTCCAGTCTGTCCCGTCAGTCCCATCTTGTCCTCAGAGTCCGTTCTGTGTTTTTTGTATTGTTAGTCCCGGTGTGGTTTCTTCTGACCGGCCTGTTTCCCACTGCTATCTTCCTGCTGTCTAATCTGATTTTCTAACTTGTCCTTCCTGTTCCTCTCCCGGGTTTTCTCTAAAGGTGCGTATCCTGACGAGTCCTACCAGCTCCAGTCCATCCCCACCTTCAGGGGCTCTGGCGAAAACTCAGACAGACATCAGGCTCTACAAACCGGTGAGTTACCCGCTCTTTTCTTTACTACCCTCTGGTCACCCTGGTCCCCTGTCGGGGTAAACTCGGGGTACCATAACAGTCTCTTGACATATAGGTAACAGGTTGTGTTTCATTCTAGTGTCACAAGTTAATACTTGTTTTTTATTCTAACTATGGATTCTCGGAGCATATTAAATGGTTACAGTTGAAAATGTACCTAGACTTTACTTTCCCAACACAGCAAAATAATGAGCATAGATTTCATTACAATTTGTTTGGTGGTGGTATACAACTGTCACTTGTGTCTCACAGTGTTGAGGTCATGAGTTCGATTCTCGAAATTGTATGTTCTCCCCATGTCTGCATGGGTTTCCTTCCTGGCAGATTAATTGGCTGCTGACTAAATTAACCCTAATGTGTGTGTGCGCGTGTTAGGGATCTTAGTATGTTGCTCCAATAGGGACTGATGTGAGTGTTCTCTGTATAATTTGTGGCACTATATAAAGAAGCATTAATAATAATAATAATAATAATAATAATATTTTGGATAGTTAGAAAAGTTTTCACAAATCATTATCTGAAAAACTGATTACCTATTTTAATAACAATGGCAGCAGTTTATTTTAGGTGTTACTTAAGCACATTATTGATAATAATTCCTATCCTCTAATGAGACAATGACCATTCCAAATATTAGCAGGACAGCCCGTCATAGCTGGCAAACAGTCACAGTGCTCAACTAAGTTTCAACATGTGCAGAAGTGAAAAAATAAAACAAAAGGAATATTGCAAGAAACATGGCAGCACAATTAACTACAAAATAAAAAGAATACAGAAAAAGCTGAATAATGCCACATAAAAGTTAGCATTCAGTAATTTATGTATTTAGATGCCATATAATCAATTACAGTACCTGTGGATAACGATACGTGCCCAAAATTCTTGCCATTGCTATGGAAATAACTGAGGCCGATTCTCCAATAACAGCAATTAATGAAGAATTAGTCTGGCAGCAGTAGTTCGGGACATCTGTTGATTTAGCCATAGGTGTAGAAATCATAGTGAACATTTGTTTCATTGTTTCAGCCATGTTATCGCAGGTGTCATAGATTGCATAGCCCACTGATATGTTAGGGAGTAGCATGTTATTATTAATCTCTTGTATTGCATAAATCATTGCTCGGATCCAACGGTAGCTCCTAAAATCAAAGCTTACATTATACAGAAAGATTATATGTATTAGATCTAGAAAAACATGGTTTTTGATGGTATTGAATGACGTTATGGATAAATAAATATAAATAAATAAGTCCCATCTGAGGTAGTTGAGGATAACACAGTAGAACAGTTTAAACATGCTTGTAGTAAATATAAGGATATCCTAAATCTCAAACTAAACTGAGGGTAATAGGATTTAGGGTCATTATAGGTTTATAAAAACAACTGGGCAGACTGGATGGGCCATATGGCTCTTATCTGCCGTCACTTTCTAGGTTTCTATAAATAAAGTTTTTATCAGAAACTGACACCTAACATTTATATGGTAATACACTTTTTTATTTATGGAAATCGTTTTTTAAAGAGGACCGATGACATAGAAATAAAACAGCTAAAAAATTGACTAATACAACTCGCCATTATTAATAATAATAATAATAATAATAAATGGCAAATTTGCAACTATGCTCATTTCCAGAATGCATGTTTTATATTCTGACTAAGTAGAATTAAGCAATTCTGTTTTATTTTTACATCCAGGGAACATGCTTCAAAAATCTTGCAATCTCTCTGCAAATATATATGAATTATTTTATTATTATCAATTTTTTATCATTATCATCACCATCATTCAGCCCACCAAATATCTGTTTAAAGTTTGGATAAGTTATATTGAGTTATATTGCATTTCCTTCAGAAATATAAGACGGAGGGTTTAAACCACATGTGCGCCAGATTAAGCCTCTCGTGTATTCCTGAATCTTATTTGATGAAGCTATTTTTCTACTATTTATTCTGTCAATAAAGTTTCATTCTATTCCAGTGTTCTTGTCCTCACTTGTAAGAAAAGGCAACACAATCTAAGTGTAGATATTAGTGTTTTTTTTTTAAAAAACAGTGGTAGTCACCCTTGTGCAATTTAGAAAAATATATGGTGAATCCCACAGCAAAAGTTCAAATTAGAAAAAATACTTAGTTGAACCATATGATAAGTCCAACATTGCATCTTACAATATATCAATTTCCAGCTTCCAGTGTTTACTATTTTGTTATAGCTTTTAACCAAAAAGTTGCATAGGCAGGTGGCCTGATAATCTGTTATGTCAGTAGAGGAAACTGATAGTACATATATAACTATGAGAAGAAGCCATGAAATAGATGACCTAACATTTACCAAAAATATTTGACCACCTACCTATCATCACATAATTGTGAGGCAGGATTTGAGTTAAAATTTTGAATAAAGTTGTTAGATCGCCGGACAGGGAACACTCCTCCAATCACCACATCTCCAGATTTAAATAATCCTGGGATGACACTTGTGTCTAGTCTACAGGAGAGAGGTATTATATCACAAATGTACACAGGAAAAAAGAATATCAAGTGTAAAACACAATTCATCTTCATTCTGTTTGAGAAGTCATAAACCTAGCTCCATTTATAGCCTCCAGAACACTTGTTGGTTCAGGTGTAATTGTCTAAGAATCCTGTGGGATGTTTAGATATGGATGCAGAAAATGACACAATTTTTTCCTGTCAGTCCTGATTAGGTGTGATATGTGCAACCTTCTTTCCAGAGAGATTTGCTTGCCAAATTAACCAGGAGCAACGAAGGGAAGCACATTCTTCATACAGGATTTTGTCATGTGTAATGTACATGTATTTTACAAACCCATTATTAATCATCATGAGATTCAAATGAAATAATAACTCTAGACCAACTCCAAAGCTGGAAAATAATTGGAAAACAGGTAGAAATTTACACCTGGGAAAGACCATGTTGAATTTCAGGGGGGTTGAATTAAATTGTATTCTTTGCACGTAGGGAAAATACTTTGCTATTGCTTATTACACAAAAATACCAAACTGGGTTTACTTTAGCATTAAATAGACTTAGGCTCCAAGATCGTGTGTGTTAAGCAAAAACAATTTTTTCCTGGAACACCTCAAGATCAACATATATGGTGGAAATGTACTTATTTGAGCATTAGGTAACTTGTTACCTCTCCTCTACTACCATATTGTAATTCTGGACCAGATCCACACTCCCGTACGTTTTCTGTATGCGCGGGGTCTTTAATCCTCCATGGAAGAGGGGAGTGAACTCCCCGTCACGCGTAAAATGTGTGACTTACGCTGCCATAAGGCAGCCTTAAGTCACATGTGCGGATCAGCGGTCTGTCCGACCACTTTCAGTCATTGGTGGGTGATCACACCCATACTGTAAAATTATAATGCTTCCCCTTGCCCTCCTTGGCTCCTTGGGGAAGCATCAGCCCCTTTCTTCATAAATACCATTGTACGGAACTAAGGGCCTGATCCAGCGCTACGACGAGCGTATGCGAAAATTCGGGAAAAGTGCGAAAATTTCGTAGCGCTGGATCAGGCCCTAAGTAACAATTTGCATGCATAAGTGGACTATCGTTATTAGCAGTGGATCCGGTCCTTTATGTACATCATCTGTATGTGATAAAAAAAATTTAAGAGTGTCCCAATAAATAAATAATTTGCCCTTTAGTAAAATTATAGATGCTGTATAAGATAAATTATAAGAAGCATCTGTACCCCATGACACTCTTTATTCTGGATGTCTGGATCATACTATGGTAATTGATTCTGTTTTGCAAAGGTAACCTCTTCTAGCTGTCTTTGATCGAGATGCTGAGAATAAAGCCAACACCCAAAGGTGCCTCCAAAGTGTCTTCACTTTAATGTTATTGCTAGATTAGCTGCTTCTAACAACTTCTTCACGTAATTACATAAGGACCTGAGCCAGTTTGCAAATATTCCCCTGGTCTCTATGCATTTAGTTTGCATTTCGTCCACTTTTGTGTTCTGCGTATGCACATAAATGCAAGCTACCTTCTGATGAATCACAGCTTCCACAGATACACAGATGAGTATAAGTGAACCAATCCATACTTCTAAAGTGCTGCCAATTGACACACAACTTGGAAAACTTAAGGTGTAAGGGAAGGGGGTCAGTGGAGCACTTGTCCAGTTGTATGAATATAAATAATTGCAGATACACATACATTGAAATCAGAAGCCATGATCTTGTCCATAATCACTATGAAAGGATTTTGCGGCCAAGAGCTGAAAAACGAAGAAACTCAGCATGAAATTCAGGGTAAAAGTAAAGTGAATCGTTTTTTATCAATACAAGTTGTTTATTAAATGTTTATGAACGTAACACTTAGCATTTGTTTAATAAACCACTTAATCAATCAATCAGTCTGCATACTAAGGATATATTAAAGAACATTTAGTAGTTATAACAATCTTTATTTTAAAAAAGTTCAGTAGCATGAAGGGTCTACTGCTACACTTTGCCAAAAATATGTTTTCTTTCTTTATTTCTGGTTACAAACTCTCAAAATGTCATATAAGTTCAGCGCAGCTGTGTGTTCTTGATGAACATGAAGTATCAGGATGTGCGTCAGGTGTTTCTGCGTCATGGTAGACCTCAGATATGTTTTCAAACGGCGAAGTGCACTATAAGTGCGCCACGATGTCGCCGCTGAAGCGGGCACAGTCATGACGAGCACCAAGAGCAATACCACCTGCTGGAGAAGGGCTCTCATTGTGTCAGACTCCTTACTAAGCTTCTCAGCAAAGCCACTGCAGGAGGTGGGTGCTTCACCGGGCAGATTCTTCAACAGCTGAATTTGAGTATGCAGACTTGCAATATCAAAATCTTCAGCGAATAGGCCCAGTGTCTCTTCAACAGCATCATCACTTGGCACATTTCCCTGCAGCGCATCAAGGATAAGGCCTTCAAGTAGGGCTAGAGTGTTGAGGCCTTCCTGATCAAACCTATCCTTAAGGGTTGTCATCAGGAGGTCCAGAATTTCATTCTATTCTTTTCTTAATCTGTCCTTTGGCTGGAGGTGCACAGGAGCTGTAGAGTTGTTGGTTTGCTCCAGGCGACGCAGTGTTTTTTGCACTGGAAACTCCAACTCCAGATCCACTACTACTTCACATGTCTCACTGTAAATGCGATCAAAGTTCTCTTCTGCTCGTAGGCTTTTTAACTGACTGACTACCAGCGCCAAAGCTTCCTTAGCACCTGATGCTGTTAGTATTGGTTTCTACAAGGCACAAACTAGCTGTCCACAGGGACTGAAAACGTTAATGCTTATTTCGAGGAAAAGTATTGACAAAACTTTTGAAGCTTACCCAGCCAACCTCGAACATCAGCCCTTCTTTCATCTGAAATAGCGCCATTATCGTTAAGTATGTTTTGAAGAGTCTTGCACACTCTCAGATACTCCTGGTGGTATCGTATAAGAGATTTGACCCTGACACACCATCGTGTGGAGCACATGGCAATAAGCTGCCTTGGAAGAACTGACTCAGAGCCACCAGCAACAGAACAATGTCTTGATATGTTGTCTTCCTCTTTGCTTACTCCAGTATACAATTGGAGAAATCTTTCACTAAGCATAGAAGGTCACACATGCCTAGCAACATATCTTTGATCACTGCAGCCAAGGTATTTTCTTTAGAATCATGAGAATTATACATTCCTAGGAATATAAGAGATTTGACCCTGACACACCATCGTGTGGAGCACATGGCAATAAGCTGCCTTGGAAGAACTGACTCAGAGCCACCAGCAACAGAACAATTTCACTTATCTTAAATGTTTGCGGATTAACAATTCTGGCACTCAGAGAGAATTGTTCCATGCCAGCTATAACAGTGGTGCCATCGGCAATGATGGAAAACCACAGAGGCATTTTTACTTCTGTCAGACTACCCCGGAAGATCATGTGAGCCATGATCTCAATAATTTCGTTTTGGATTTGAGGGCTCAGGTAGGTGTCACAACGGGCCATCCACTGTCTAAGACCTGGCTTATCCTGTGCTCTCTCTTTCAAAGTTACCTTTGCAGTTTTCATGCCCACGTACTGCATTTCCAGAGCGCGCCAAGTAACGTAGAGAGCTAATAACTGTCAACATAGTGTCTTGAGCATCTTCTTGTTCCTTAGGTTGCACTTCTATCAGCTGAGCAATCACGGGAACTACATGTTCTCTGTTGAAAATAAACTCAACACATTTTCTATGAAACTGGCTTTTCTGGTGAATGGCAAACCTTGCTTTTTCCAGTTCTTAAAGCTTACAGTTAAAAATGACAGCTCTACATCATGGTACCATAAACTATCATCTTTCGTAGCCATGTTGCAAGCTTGGACACAAGTGTAACAGAATAGAGAATCTCTTTCTGAATCATAGTGCAATCAATTATACTGCTGGAACCATTCATGGTTCACTTTTTTACCTCCAGACTGCGGAAAGGCAAATTTCTTCGAAGGCTGATATTTTTCTTGAATGAAAGGAACATTTTGAATCCCACTTCTCTTGCTTCGTCTCGTATTCACAGGTCCTCTTGGAGCATCTAAAATAAGGTAATTTAGGAAAAATAACCTTTTTATCACTGGTAGTAACATTTGTAAATTTGACATATGAATAATGATCAAATCCACTAATGTAAAGTGTACTAAATTGGAAACAAATTCAGATTATCAATAAAATCTTTACATTGGAATCGGTTTCATTGTATTCATTTGGTAATGAAATGTTACAAGAATGTTGAATGTATTATATAAAAAAAAACTGTATTAAATTTACAATTTAAGAACACCAAAAATGGAAGCACCACTATGAATACACATCACACTATAATGAACCACATAAGTCCACGTCAATAAGAAGTCTCTTCATATATCTCAGTTCATATACTGACAGAGTATAATAAGAGGATAACTCACAGTCTTGTGAAGTTTATATGTAGTTCTCAATAACTAACTGATTCCTAGGTACGGAGGATTCCTCTGGGTATTTTCTTAGTGTCAGGAAAGATATTGCTTGATCTCCATGTGTGTCTTGTGCGTCGGTTCTCCCAATGCAGTCCAGTACGCTGACCTTCTGACCCTTTGAAGAATCAATTGAATGCCAGACGCCAAGTGGAAGAAAAAAGTAGAAAGCACCGCAATAGTGCAAAATCGTTTATTTCTTTCCAAATAAACACAAAGTAATACTCACAAGGGAATATGAAGACACAATTTGGTCTTCTAAAAGCTCATGTAAATTTTAAAACTCTTTAACCACCGCCAATACTTTTCAATCTTCATGGATCTTTCTTAAGGCTATTACACACTCTCCTATGAGGCATGTTTTATAGTCTCATAACTCCTCCATACCATTGAAAATAGTCTCAGTTTCTCTTCAATTTGCATTTCTAATTTTCTTTGTTTGCTCATGTACTTCACATAATTATGTATTAGAACGGACCTATTATTATTCTATTGTCAAAATATATAAATCTCCCCACATGTAAAATGGGACCATATACATTCTTATGAAAAATATCAAGTAACCATACACTTATAAATATATTACATTGGGAATAAATTAAATAAATGTTAACACTAATAAGATAACAGCAACAATTGTTTTAAACATGATGACAGAAAATATTCTTTAAATCTTCAGTACTGGCACATAATAAATACATCTATATTTTTAAAATACATATAAATATCCAAAGCTGGTACATAGATTCAGGGGTAACAAGTCACATGACAAGTGATTTCTTCACTGAACTTGACTTAAACCATAAAAAAACAATCTGGCAGATGGAAGTAACATTACTGCAGAAGGTATTTGGAACGGTCTGCTCTTTCTCTCCAATGAACACAGCAGTAATTTACCAGGTCCAGTAAAAGATGTTCTTTATGTTCCCAAAATAGAAGGTGGCCTTTTGTCTGTAAGGTGCATGGCAGATAAAGGACCCACCATCAAATTCCAAGACAACATATGCATTATCCTGAATGGAAAGAAGGTGGTACAAACAGCCTAAGCGGAAGAACACCAGTTTAGCCTCAACACTGGCACACACCAGGTGAGACTGAGCACACATTGGGCCTGATCCAGAGCAACGATCGCAAGCGAGCGTACGCTCATCGTATGCGAATTTTCGGCAAAAAATTCGCAATGCTCATGCCCAGTATGACAGCTTCCGGTCGCCTGAGCGTCATGAGCGAATAGCGGGCGTATCGTTAGCGTATTTTTCGCTCGCTGGGCGTATTTTTTTTACGATGGTCGGCTGGGCGCCCGTTTTACTACAGGGAGGCGGGGGTAGCCATTTAAATTGTACAGTATGGGCGTGCTAAGCCCGTACGCTCAGCGTATTTTCTGCGAATTTTCGTACGGCCGACGGTCGTACCCAGTGTAGGGTATAGCCGCCGTAAGCAGGGACTTTACTATGGGAGTGTTAGGGGCGTGTATGTTGATACGCCCGAGCGAACGTTCGCATTCGCCCGTCGTGCGAATTTTCGTAGCGCTGGATCAGGCCCCATGTCACTAACTGCAGTGCAGAGATTTCAGTGTAGTGCAGTGTTGGGGGAGAGGGGAGGTTTAGAGGATTATCAGAAGAACCTTCATCAGTTATCTGCATGACTGTATTCAGTGACTGGCATGGAACATGCAGGCAGTGTAATGGCTACCTTTGCTTCTCCTCAGGTCCTCTCCTCAGTGTCACAGCCTGTCAATTACACAACAAGCTCCACCCCTCCACACTAAACAATCAAATGTGACTGTGTATATGTATTATTATATGCCTGTATGTGTGTGTGTTTCTGTGTGTGGGTGCCACACACACAATAACACACATACAGACATAATACATATATATATACATAAAACACAGTAGGGTAGACCCAGACCTAAGTGCTTGTTACGTTAGATTGCGTAGCGTATTTACGCTATCGTATTTTCTATGCACTCCCCTTGCTCGTACGTACTTTGGCTGTTTTACGCTTCCCAAACCCTACCTTAACTTTTCAAAGCCTAAGTACTGACGTACGTAATGGAGTTACATACGTTATGCCCTAACCCGGCCCATATTATTTAATTTAAATGCCTCCCTCCGCCTACAAAGCATAACTATGGGTATCATATGGACGCCCCCGCCCCTTCGTTCATAGTTACGCTGATGGTACGTACGTTCAGCGTTACGTGTCGTAATATTTGCAATTTTACGTCAGCGGCTAGCGTAAAATTGTTAGCATGCGTAGGTTAAGATCTGGCCCAGTGTCTGTATGTGTGTGTATTGTCTGTGAGGGGTGGTAAGTGCTGACAAGGTGAGTAAATGTGGTAATTTTGGTGCTGGGAAGATGAAATGAAAGGGTTACTTAGTGCAAGATTCTCAGTGGGGGTGTTACTGGGTGGATAGGATAATGGGTGATGTATTTGAGTTGATGGAGTGGATGTTGGAGTTACTTGGTACTGGGAGGGTGAAATGATAGAATGGAGATGAATAGGTTAATACATTTTCAGGGTGATTGATGGATTTTTGAGGGAATGGTTTCATAGGGCGTTAATTGATCTGTGATGTGTCAGTGTGTGTATCTGTATGGGGTGTTGGGAGGGGGGGTGGCGTTAAATGAACCTGCTCTGGGAGCAATGACTCTCTACGACACTTAAGACAATCATTGTCTACTCTATGATCTGGCAACAATGAGACACTGCTAGCTTTTTAAACCGTCCACAGCCACAGGCCACAATTATTTGCTCTCTCTGTTGCATTGTTGTTCAACTTAAAAGAACAGTCAATGAGAAGTACCGCTTCCCGGTCTCCTGTGTCTATTCTTACTGCAAATTGTGATAGCAACATGAGTGGAGATTCTAAGAAAGAAAAAAAAAAGCATTTGCAAAAAGAAAATGTACAGAACAAACATGAAGACAACTTTATTTTTGGTAAACAGAAGTGACAACAGCTGACGAGTTCAAATAATGCTATTATCGCTTCATCCCCATCTTCACCTTATTTAGCCTCATTCACCTTTGTGCAGAAGTTCATGGGGGGACAAAACACAGTCTTTGCCCCCCCCCAAAAAAAATCATGGGGGGGCGACTGCCTCCCCCCGGTTCCTACACCCCTGCACATCACCAATTACTGGACAAGATAAAGCAGATTAATCCCCCCCCCAATCCTCTGACTTCAGGGAATGAGGAACAATAGTGTCACTGGATCATTATGGAATGACTTGAGAAGTTTCCAGATATTTCCACCATATATTCAGGGGGTAAAACTGCTGTATTCTTCTCTACAAGACATGAGTCAGTTGATATGTCACCAGTTACCAATAGCTTGTCCTCTTACACCAGACATGACCAACTTATGCTTCTTAAACTGCTTTTCCAGCTCTGAAATCCATGCTGTAACTGGCAGAGCATGCTGGGACTTTTATTTCCACAACATGTGGAGAGTCAAAAGTTGATCAAGTCTGACCTACACTAGAGCCCCACACCTGCTGAATCAGATGATATCCACACATATGATCTGTATACTTACATTTTAGGAAACTACTGACATTATGATCCCTATGCTGATCATGAACAAAATTGCAAGACAACCCATAAAGTTTCCTGAACCAGCTGCTGTCACTAGAATTCCCAACCTCGATAAAATCTGTCAGTAAGTCTGTGACACTGATGACACTACTCTGTAAGAATAAAGGACCATATTCTCAGATCCGGGTGAGTTAGGTGCAGACAAAGCCGACCGTGACAGGCGAAACGCGCGTCGGGTGATGACTGCACGTGGAGATTCCAACTGCGCGATTTCCCCGTTCCTGGTCTCTTGCCTTCTTTCAACCAACATTTAGTGCAGTGTGACTCCGGCTTCCCCTGTAGCGTAGGAAGGGTCAGTTACCGCACGGCAGTGTGAAGCGTGGCCGTGAGGCTGCTAGTTGTTTTTCAGGGTGAGTACATTGTCTCCCTTTAGCATAGATAGCCGGAAGTCCACTTGCAGCTATATAACTCCTTTTTCTCACTTGTACAGTATATGTGGCCACTATGCAACACAGTGACTTTATTGTTGGTAGGCAAGTATGTTTCTATGTATAGTTACTTTTTAAATATTTGGGGAAAACGATATTTTTCCTTTTAAATGGATATGAAATAAATGTTATTTTTTACATAGTGCAAATCTCTGTCTGACGCTTTATGAGTGTGCACCAGTTTAAGGTTTTTTTCAGGTGTTTCTTTTGATTCACCTGAATATATGTTTATTTGTTTGTGTCTAGTTTAAATTAAACCTGTGGTGGCACCTCTTTTCCTCCCCTGACTTTCTCTTATTGTATTTATGGCTGGTGCAACCTTTTTGTGTATATAGGTGCAGACAGATCTGCCCCTAACTCACACGTCCTGCCCCTATTCCGCCCCCTGTTTTAAGGTACTTTATGGTACTCATGCGTGCAATAGGGCTGCCTTAACTACCCATGCAATGTCTGCATGGACATTGCCTTTCCCCGCCTACCCTCAGCCCTCCCCGGCTAATCTAAATCCCTCCCACTTCTACCTAATCCCTCCTTGCATTATGCTGCCTCTTTCTACTTAAAAAACTCCATGCGTCCTTTAAAGACCGCCCGGAGTCAATCTAAGTACCGTACGTAGATTGCGTAAAGGCCTTGCTACGCATTCGTAGTAAGTCCTTTACTAAGGATACGCGTCCGCTTCTTAGGTGTATATATGGGCTAAAGTAGCAAATTATCTTGAAAACACACTGAGAGGGATAAAATGGTCTAAACCAACCAATGTACAAAACAATACATTTGAGAACTTATGAATCTGAATAAGCAGCATGTCATATATCTTAATATCAATTATAATAACAATAATAATATTATTGGACCGGTTCCAGGACTCTGCCGCTGTGTGATCCAAACTCCTGTATGTGCAAGGTAGACCACTCACCTTGTGCACACAGGATTTACGCCATCAAGTCTCTACCACACATATCCACAGAAATGAAGATTGCCCAAAACCTTACGATACAATTAACATGTATCTGATGTACACACAGGGCTGTCTTTTCCACTGGGCAGTTTGGGCTAGTGCCCAAGGGTCCCACACATCAAAGGGCCCTTCAGCTAGTGGCATCACAGGTGGGAGCATGAAGGGGGTTGATGGAGCCTCCACTCCACTCCCTCTCTGATAAACTAATGCAGCACCAACTGAAAAGATCCTGCCATAAAGGAGCTCAGGCTGGGGCTAATACCCTGGCTCTGAGCTCCAACACGGAGCCTGTGACTTCCCAGTAGTGCACTGGGCTCCTCACAGGAAGCTGACTGTACCATGTGACTGCTGCGGTCACATGGTACACAGTGCAGGGCGGGCTGC
>WWET01000002.1:193037-220385 GCA_011038615.1 Limnodynastes dumerilii | reverse complement strand
TAACAGTGTGATAGTAATACTGGTCAGTATCTGTGTGCAGTAAGCAATTCAAATATATTTCCCTGCATGCAAAGAATACAATTAACTTGACTCCCCTTGAAATCTACATGGCTTAGCCCAGGTGTAACTAAGTTCAAGCACTTAACTAAGTCTGGATCCAGCCCAAAGTGCGTAAGTGGGCCGTATGGACTGGAAGGTGCTTGTGTCCTCCAGATCTTACGTTAGTTTTAATAATGTAACTACCATTTAAATTGTAACAAGCATTTAAAGTTTACATTGTGGGAAGTATATACCACTTATGAGTGGATCAGTGGTCTGATAGACCGCTAATCTACAATTGTGATCTAAGGTTGCCCTATGGCAGCTTAAGTAACACATTTTACATGAGAAAGGGGAGTTCACTACCCTCTCGAGCAGAGTTAAACACTCCCGCATGCACTGAAAACATGCAGGGGTGTGGATCCGATCCAAAATTTGTAGAAATTGTGTCCAGATACAACAAACTGTAAGTTTAATGTGAGGGGTTTTACAGAATGTTGTGCAGTAATATTATTATTATAGTCTTGTTTTGTTTAATTTATGTACAATAATAAAATATATACATATTCCGTCTGTTGGTGCTGAACACCAAAGTTTATTGACAAAGAATAAAAAATTAAACATTTGGAAGAAGTTGAAAATGTTGCTGTTTTTTCCCCACTTCCTGTTTCTAAGAATTTGTGGCAATAGATGTTTTTATTTGAGATGGTTAACACACCTTTCTGTAACCCGGCTTTTCAGACATACAGCAGCACGTACACAAAACCTATACTTATATATTAATAGAGAGATGGTAACAACTATTAAAAAACAGAATATAATATATAATACAAAAACAGTTGTTTCAGAAATACAATGATGATGGCATGTCCAAGGCTGAATGTTGTCCTGGTCACAGCACTTCTCCAAAATTTCTTTTGCTAATTAATTACAGGGCTATAGGCATATGTCCACCCACATAGTGTTGCTGTCTTTTAACAATAGGAGCTAGATTAATAAAGGCTTCTAGGATGGAAAACAAAATTGAGTATTGCCTATATACAGATTCTATCAGTCATTTCTAGAATGTACTAAATTTTCTACATCTCGTTTCAATTTTAACTATATCTACTTATTATACTACACTGTAGCCATATCCAATGACAACTAAGGGCCGGCTTTACTAAGCTGCGGGTTTGGAAAGTGGGAACGTTCTAGTCAATTGGGTAAAATCAGAAAACAAACTCTTCAGGAAGACCTCCTGTTCTTTTTTTTTCCTGTCTCTCTTTGCTTATTGGACTTACCTTATTTATTGGTGCTACAGAGAGACCCAGCAGGTAAGCGTCTATTTAGGAGCATTGCTGGTGTATTCGCTTGGAGTCAAAGCCCAAACGCTCAAGAAATGTTTTCTTCTTTATCTTGTTCTACTAGTGATTTTTTGCTGCTTAGTTCTATTATAGAGCCTGTTCATGGAAAGAGAGTCCCAAAATTGTGTTTGTGGAATATAGGATACAGTTTTCTAGGGGATGATGGCGTTGTTAGATCTTACTGTATTTATGCATTATTAACGTTATAAATTGCTCAATGTCTTGACTTAATTATCTTGAGCGATACTTTTGGCACTAGAGAAGGTGACCTGCTGGAGGACAAAATGGGACAGATGAAAAGTCATAATTGTGTTATGTACAGCCTTATTGCTTAACATTGATCTTGAGTTGTCATGTAGAACTGAATCAGAAATTGTGTGTAATAGTTTAAAGTGATAGTGCTATCCCTTATGCCGATTCAGTTCCAGATGTCATTGCGGGATGATGACAGCATTTAGAAATTGTGTTCAATTTCCCTGCAGTGAGGGCTATGGAGGTGGCTATTTTCATAAAGACCAAGATGAAGTCCAAGACTGGCAGTTAGTTAAGACAACAGAACCTCCATAAGGGAGATAGAAATTAAAAACACAGTTTGGTCTCTTGTTGAAGTGTTGCTGTCACATAACGTTAGGATTCCTACAAAGATGAAATTAGCAGACCTCTAGTGACGCTTCACAATGATTACAAATATTTATTCACGGACAGCTTAACAATAAATAAATACTGATGCTGCCATTTTTATTAATAATTTTCCTGGCAACACTAGACACACCCATAGGTGGAGCTATTTACAGGACACACTACTTTGGTGGTAGAGTATGATCAGAAGACAGAATGTTTCAATTCCACCAGATCTCAAGCTGGTAACAACCACAAGAGAAAAAGTAAGCCTTTTCCTTGATGGGAGTTCTAAGCAGCCCTTATCACCCCTAGAGACCTAGGTAATCTTACTCACCCAATCACAACCACTATCCAGTTATGAGAGCAAGATAAAGAGATACATGAATAGGCATGTTTGCTCTGGAACTGCAAATATGGAGCAGTTACTGCTTTACGATCTAGGGTCTCTACATAGTTCTACATTGAAATTAACATTTGGCATGGGAAGTAATTAGGGAGCAGATATCAAAATATTCTATTTCCACAGGATTAATGAAAACACCTACAGTTTACTAGTTAGTTACTGGTTTATGGCAGTGTGCTGGGGCTATTTTTCCCTTTGTTTCTGTGGCAAGCTGATTAACCCCCTGCCTTTCATGCACCTGTTTAACATTTACCTATAAATTGATTGAGCAACTTCCATTCTGTTTTTACTACAGGTGGTATCTCACCATAGATGGGATTACTGCAATGTTCCCCTCAGCCTCCCCCTTGTGTTGGAGGAACTGAGGTCAGCCTGGCACCTTCCTCTAGAAATGATGGCTGTGCCCAAAGATCTCTTTTGAGTCAAGGTCCATTATCTCTTAGTTTCTGGTCTGTCTCTCCCAGTGCCTAAGGACCCATGATTGTTCCTTCTGTCTTCTCTTTCCAGATATCTACAAGCACTTGGTCAAGCTTGCTTCACATACTCTAGCAACTGCTAAATTCCTTATAGCTAAGGCTTGGAAGTCGCGACTCCCACCCTAGAATGTCAGAAAGCAAATATAGTTTGTTGCAAGCATGGAAAATATATATACTATATTCCATACACTAGTCTCCACAAGGGAGGTCAATGTAGGAGAACAGTGCACCTTCCCCTACACTCCTAAATGTAGAAGGGATTTGTGTGTCCTGCACCCTACTTTAAGTACACAATGATGTGCATGCAGAATACGGATTCATACTTAAGGGCTTATCCATCTCCAATCACAGTGTATCTCGTACGCATGGCTCCCACACACAGACTGAATTCCACATGTAACGCAGCATCAGGCACAATACAAACTGATAGGCTACTTAGGTACACTATGTCTGTAAGCAGCCTATCGTTATTGAGTATCTGGACCACCTCATTATAGAACAAAGCAATCTAGAAGCATGTATCAAATTCTTGTACTTCCAGCAGAGGGTTTGCCTTATCCAAAACTGGCATTGCAAGTCATAAAAAAATAACACATTCTGTGGTATTTAGTCTTAATTATATTTTGCCTGGTGCGTTTCATTATTAGGTCTACAACGGCATATTAGAAAATTAGACAGAATGTATAAAGATCTTGTATTTCTCCCAGGGCATATGATTTCAAGTCTCCACTAAGCTAAGAAGTGAACGCTTCATCAATTATGCCAGAGTATTACAAGAACGTTACGTATTTTTTTTATTTTTTTTTATATGCTCCCATGGTGTGTATATTTAGGCCCTCTCTAGAAACTATCCTAGCTAAATCTGGTTCATATTAGATGTATTGGATTAAGATGGTTCTTGCTGTATGATGTTCTGTAAGAAAAAAAGCCTAAAACGTCTCTATTATGTATAAAACTCAAGGCAATTCATCATAGCTGTGCTGCAGCATACGGTGGGACAGGAAGTAGATACACAGAAAGCTGACCCTGAAGAGCAACTACAAATAAAAGTCTGCACCGTGGTGAAATCTGGGAAATCATTTTCCATATTGACGGCTTTATTTTACAACCCAGTTGAACTAGGGAGGTTCACCTTTCAATTGACAGTGTGCTGAGAATAATTCTTATATATGGCAGGACATGCAAACTCTAGTCTAAGGATCCAATCAAACAAATCTGATGCTTTGTATTTAGTCTTAATAATCTCTAAAATATCCCCTGGAGAGGGCATTTACTTAAGCTCAAATCATTGCTTGAACGCATTATATAATCTAATGAGCTGGAATTTCCGTTTCCCATTACAGCACAAAGACATTAGAACAGCTCTAATGCAGCATGATAAGGCATCAATAGGGATCCCATCAACTACATTTTTTATGTAGAGTGCAAACATCTATTAATATGCCTTATGCTACATAACCCAGAATAGCTAACCATGCATAAAGAAAAGCTTGTTTAAGTTCTAATAAAACATTGCGCGTTCATACTTTAAGTGTTGGAAGAAATGAAGATCAGATCGTTGGTTATCAGATGAAGACTTGTGTCTTGTGCATGGCTAAACTGAATCACGAGCTACGGTACAACTGAAGTGCATGCAGGTGTGCTTGTCATGATACACAAACAGTAGGTGCTAAATAGTCTTATTTTGGCATGACTGCCCTCACTAGTTATCTATTATCCATAGCTGTCAATTGGAGTATGATTTCCAATGGAAACCTTTAACCAGCTACAAGCCAACAGATTGGGAACATTTATGCACCAAATGTAACACCAATAATTTGCTTATCTTGCATCACTCCACAAATTACCATAAGCCAAAACTTCTGCTTCTCCACGAACCACCATCAATTTCTGTAAATCCATATTCTTCAATAATAACAAATATTACCCAAATGGAAGTTGTACTATGCTAGGGCAGGTCAATATGAACACGATCATAGTTTAAGAAATGGTTATATCTCCATTCAATCTTGTAACTTGGGCCCAAGGACCAAACACGTAACATTTAGAAAACTGTATTAGTTTATTAGTGGAATGGCAAGGAATTTGTTAGCGGTACCGCAAATCATGGCAAGCCAAAGTGTGAGTAAAGCAACAGGAAACACACCTGCAGCTCCAACAGTAAGACCAAAAAAAAGAGATCCATGCTAAACAGCCAACACTGAACACTAACATTAGGTTTAACCAGATGTGGAATTTAGAATAGAAAAGAAAATGAAATCAATGGTTTTGTTTACTTCATCCCTTGTTTGTAAGTTTTGGTGCCGTCTGTTAGTCTGTTTCTGGATGTTGGAAAGCACAATTTTTTTTCATACATGTAGAACACTGGTGGGCAGCCCCAAGCTCTAGCCTTCGTTGGCAGGGCATGCTGGTGCTTGTGGTTCTCAAAGCGTCGGCATGCTGGAGCTTGTAGCACTGCAAGCATCTGCATTCACTGTAATGCTGATATGTATTGATTTTACTTAATGTGAGAAGGGGGGGGGGATTTAGGACAGGGATTTTTTACTTTTTTTTTTTTTATTAAAAAAAAACTAAATTTAGGCTGCGCTGTGGTAACCCATGTCCAGAGCCATTATGGATCCGACTTTGCGTTTGGCAATTAGTGCCGGTTTTTGGGAAAAACGCACCTCTGAATAAAACTCAATCAGGGCCCTTGTGTTTACATTGCTTTTAATATCAAGCTATAAATTATTCCAGGTATTTCATACTGCTAGGAAAACCTAACTGTAAACGGCTTTTCTTTTTGTGATCCTGTCTTGGTGTTTTTTTTTTTTTTTTTTTTTTTTTTTTTAACAGATTGTTACATTTAAATGATCCAAAAGTGGTACTCATATCACATTCTGCAGGGAGACCTGGAAAACATGGACAATTAGGGGTACTTGTAGACCGGTCTGCTTTACCTCTTGCTGACATGATTAAACAGCGGATGAGAGTAAGCCACTTAAATGGCAGAGAATCCCATGAAAGAACTGTACGGTTATACGTTTATTACGGCATCCATCGCTTTGGTAAATATGCATTTTTTTTCCCATTTGACTCAAAAGTGTGACCAGTTTAAAGGTTAGAGGCCTATTACTATTGCAGAGCCTTTATTCTAGTTCCAGTGAGGGTAATTGGTGATAAGAAAGGACTGAGCATTTGTCCAGAATGAGTTTTTGCTATAGCTATAAAACCTAATGCATATCATAGTACAGTCCGGAAACCGGTGCAATCTTGTCCACTTCATACATCAACATACAATGCTAATTCTAGGCAGGATACACACACACACACACACACACACACACACTGGTTTTTATATAATGTCAGATTAGGTGGAAACAAAGGGCTGTAGTCAGCCTTCCAACGTTGCTGTGTTTGTATTGCTGCGCATAAAATTTAGGTAGATATGCGAGTGGTGACCCCATTATCCTGATGTTTGTACATTTAGATTTTAGCTACATTCAAAGATGACCTTCAGACAGGGCTTCCTGGAACACACTGCATGATGACTAACAGGAAACGCCCACTTGCAAATTTATCCTATGTTGGAAGAGTCGCTCCTTTTGTCTGGGTGGGATAGAATAATCTATCAGCATGGATTTGCAAGCATGCATAGTGTGAAAAAACCTTATTCACCCAATCACTGGGGCCCAAACACAAGTACTTCAATACTCTCAACTGAATGAGGAATCAACTACAGACTTATTAGTCTGCCTTTGTGTGCTTTGGAACACTTATTTTGATGCAATGCTTAATAGAACTGTCACCAAATGTTATTTTATATCAGAAAAAAAACCAAAACACTCATTCCAGGTGTCCACTTGGAGCTCCGAGCAAAGCAAAGATCCAAAGTCAGATCCCCACTTTCCGGGAGGAGAGGCAACACCCCTAACGTGTATGGGCTAACAATAGCAAATTTCCAGTCAATTAAGATGACACGGAAATCTGGAAAGAAAGAGCCTAAACACGCCATTACTGTAACATTTACACAGATCCACCTCCCCCCACCTACTGTAACACTTCCTGCCCAGATCCACCACCCACACCTACTGTACACTTCCTGCCCAGATCCACCACCCACACCTACTGTACACTTCTTGCCCAGTTCCACCACCCACACCTACTGTACACTTCTTGCCCAGATCCACCTCCCACACCTACTGTACACTTCCTGCCCAGACCCACCTCCCCCACCTACTGTACACTTCCTGCCCAGACTTCCAGCACTAAAGTTGGGACCAGAGGATACTTTGTGATTGCCAAATGTGACCCTTTTCCAATTGCACACAGCTGAAAACACACACATTTCTTAAGTCTGGATCTTGAGTCTTTGTCTTACTATTCGTTTTCTTCATATTATATGCTTAAGCGTGTTAAAATATTGACAAATTATTATAACTTTACCCTCCCTAAATTATTGGATCAAAATCCTGTGACCAGCAAATTCCAGACATCTGCAACTCCATTTGGCAAAATATTTATTTATAATAAATCTGTTCAAAAGCAGTTGGTCACATCAGTTATTCATTTTACATTATTGGGCTATTACAATGGTTTTGATTAATGTATATAAATGAACTGCTTTTTTGTACATTTTACAAAAGGAAATAAGAAAATGGGGGAAGCAAAAAAAAAAAAAAAAATACAAACTAAAACAAACAAAAACCATAACAAAAACTGCAACAGAAACACATGGAAAAACAGGCAGATTCTGTTAAAACAAAAGGCAAAGCAGGATGAGTTGTTTGCACTCAGGCAATTGCTGCCATTATTGTTACCCGTACAAGTCCTCTGCACCATTAAAGTAGCTACCAAGGCATCTACTTTGGGTGCAGGCTCTGCAAACGGAATCTGTTATCACGTACAGCAGCTCCAGTCAATTGAACAGTACTGCATGTCAACACTGGGAATGGTTTCTGATAGAAATTCAAGCTGCACAAAGTACTCCTACACCAGATCAATGAACATTTTAATTACTCCCATTCAGTAGTTCCTGGTGGCTTGGATGTCAAATCATACATTACTCGAGAGATTCCAGGGATCTTCTTAATTTCAGTCACCATCTTCAACACAACCTACAGAAAGATGCAAGATTTCCACATTACATAAGTCTTGAGAACCCGAACCCATTAAACCAGAAACAAAAAGACAAACCGGTACAACAAAAGCTAGCGATGCCTGTTATACAGTAACGCTATCTGCAAGGCAGTCATTTTGTTGGAGATTACTTCCCCTTGTGTTGTAACTGAAAACATTAGTGATTAATCAGCTGGTATATCTAGTCTGTATCAATATTGTGGCACAAGAAATCCCACAGAATTATATGACATTTGTATCATTGGCAATGGCCAATCAGCTCTGCAATGTAAAATCATTCTTCCAGAGGTTAAAGTCGAAAATAGTTTGCAGCATGTGAAATAGTCAGCACCAGAGCACTGCTTGTGATTAGCAATGAGGATGCCTGTTTTGGGCACTGGACTATACTAGCACTTTTTTCATTAAAATTTTACCACTCTATGTATAGTAGTGGGAAGAGCCCAACGCTAGTGCCACTAGGGCTGCTTGTGCCCAGAAAGGGGGACCTGAACTGTTTATTGCAGAACCAACTCCCTTGGGTCAACTAGCCCTTAGTAGTGTCTGGAATCATGATAGCAGGACTCCATGTTGCGGGTACCCACCCTCTATCGTTTCAGCAGCCCAAGGTGGCAAAGTGCAGTGCTGGTAGCAATAAAACAGAATTGGAAAATGCACCCGTGCTGCCTATCCCCCAGATTTTCCAATACCAGCACCAGGCTTGTACAGCACTAGCACAAATAGGGGGAAAACATATTTATATGTAGTCATTTATCGAATAAGTTAAACACACCTACATACGATTTTTAGGTGGTCTAAAGCAAGCAGTTATAAAACAGTTCTTCCATTAATTATGTCCACAGTCCCAAAAAAACCCAGCATACAGATTCTGCTTACAGCAGTTACCTCAATAGCCTTTTAAAACACTATAATCTGGAATTATTATCAAACATCTTGCACAAACTCAATCGTGACAGACACAGACAATAGTTTCTATTAACAGATACCTCTTCTGGAATCTCATTGCCTGGCGTTGCAGCGATGCCAGTCATAAAATCGCTGGTGATAAAGGTACGGATGACCACAGATCTTTGACACGATGGCTGTTTTTGTAATGGATCGCGATCAAAATGAAGTGGTGTTAATATAACTGGCATTTGACTAATTTTGCCAGCATAACCTGTATAAATTAGAAAAGTACAAGAATGTCAAATACAAAGGGTAATAAGATCACAAATATCACATTGCACTCTCCACGCGAGCAGCACGATGCCAAACTAAGACCACACCCACTTAAAGGGTGTGGCCTAAAAAGACCAATAGTATGTATCTATGTAGGAACAAATTTAACATCATATTCTTATTTGTTGCTTCTACTTCACTATCACATGTGGTAAAGTTAACTGGTTAAAGAGGTGGTAAAGTTAACAAGCAATGTATATATACACATTTAGATTGTACTACTTAAGGCCTGTAAACTTACCAGATTCTCTTAGAATATTATGTGCCTCAAAGTCAGCTTGTCGCAATGTGCTAAGAACGCCTGTTGTTAAGAAGGTGGGCGTAACATCAGTAGGGGGTTCCTTCACTGGTTGCCCAAACACATACACAACTCTAAAATGAAACATCGTAAATTAGATTTGGATAGACATTGCCTGTTTCTTAATAAGTGGTTTGCAAGCATAGCTAAAAGGATCATTTATATATTTGCCCAAGTGATTCAATAAGCATATGTTAATGAATTCAGATATTCAAGCAAGTAGACTTCAGAGATTAGGGATCTATGCAGACACTTTACAGTAATGTAAAGCCACCACTTGCTGCATCTCCATCTGCTGTTACAGCTGATAAATGCATTTAAAATGACTATACAGACCAGAGAAAGGAGTTTCTTTTCATTTAGGGGGGGGACCTTTTTTTTTTATTCACACAGGCGTTTTTGGGGAACGTCTATGTGTGTGTATTATATATTTATGTTATACATTAAGGATATTTGACATACTATCATGGTTTTAAAGGACTGAAAAAACCTATAGCAACAGGAATGGCGTGGGACATAAATCAAAAGCACAAGCACGTATGAGATGGCTATAATACATGGCACATCACGGGAAACAAGGTAACATACCTGTTGATATTGTGGCACATTCGTGGGATTAGCCTGGCTAAGAACATGAGAGACTCCCAGTGTGGGGCATCCTTACTAGAGATTCCACACACATAGCTGTAAGAGCGACAGTCACCCTGTAACAGCATAAAACCAACATTACCTCGGACTCCAACTTCTCTGCATATAACAAACTAGCCAAGTACAATGTGCTTTCACCGTCAAGTTAGCTAATTGTGTCATTTAACCTCTATGCCAAGATAAATTACAGCCATAGTGGCCGGTGGTTCTTAAGATAAATTCTGTCTTTATAGGACAGTTTGCCGCTATACTAACACGAGACCCTAAACTGTTCTGTATAACGTTCTTGCAAACATTAGTCCTAGCATTAAACAAAGATTTGCTACTCACCTGCACTCCAACTGTTTTAATAGGCAACAAGAAGGCATTCAGTGAATGTAGACTAGTGATTTGCATGAGCTTCTCCTGGTCCTCTTCAGTTGTACAAGCTTTGACTCTTTGTAGGAGTGTGTGAGGCTGCACAGAATTTCATATTACTTACTGATTACACACAACAAATATGGTCTACGGTCACATTAATAATTGACACATTTAAAATAAATTCAGGATATTTTTATAACTTCAAAATTATTTTTATAATCTTGAAAAAAAAAAAAAAAAAAAATATATAGGTTATACAGCCCTTCCCCTCACTACACTGGAACTACATACCTTTTTAACACTTGCTGAATAATCTGAAACGATTTTTAGTATGTTGTTTGTTTCAGGAAAGTCTTTGCAGACGTAAGGCTCTTCGGCACATATAACTCTAATTGCTAATCCGGGACCTGAAGAGAAGAAAAGAATAACAGCTTTTGCAAATTAAACGTAAACAAAAAAAGGCTTCCAAGATATTGCAATGAAAAATGGATTCAAATTGTGTTATAGACTATAAAAATATTGCTTAACACAACCTGATCATATGGAACAGATTTGAAAACCATCCTAAATCTAACCTTATGTAAAGTAATGCATTACAAATACTTAATAAATTAGGCAGACCAGCACAAGTAATGCGTGGCATAGAAGTAGATTTTTTTATTGTTTCCAAATAATACACTACAGATGGTGTATGATGTCTGATCAGAAACTGTGGCCTGTGTTCTCTTGTTATGAATCATTACATTACTTTGAGAGTCTGACCTGTATATGGTTGCTGCACACTTTTTAAATGGATGACTAATCCAACTACAAACATTTTGCATACATACATTACAAGCTAAGTTATGGAATCCCCTACAGGAGAGGTCTTGACACTGGGCAAGCGAGCTTAACCCAATAAAGCCATATCGCAAGCTTAACCTTCTACTTATGTATATGCTGACACAGTGTTATATGAAACGGTTTTTATTCCTTGTATATACACAGTGGTAATTCTTTGTTCTGCCAGCACCTCTTCAATTTATATTTACACATTATATATATTTGAAAAAAAGCCCAACCTTTATTCTACTGTTGCTGTATTTCAACAGGTATGATGACTGTTGAAAATCACTTATGGCTAGATTTACTAAACTGCAGAAAAGTAAAAGTCGAGATGTTGCCCAAATGATATTGTAGTACTTGTCAACTAGAATCTAATTGGTTGCCATGGACAACTTCCCCACAGTTTAGTAAATCCAACACTTAAGTATGTACCATATCACAAAATTGTGTCTTTTTTGTGCATCATTAGACAATCAAGTAGAATGGTAACTATGATAGGTCTTTCCAAAATCAGGAACACTGCTTCAACCTTTAATGAAAGGAACAGAATCTTTGACATGTACAGTGTTGTAAAGAGTGCCAGCACAATTTAATTCAGAAGATACAAAAAGTACAGAAACAAAGCGTAATTCTAGTGAGGTCACACGTCCGGTACCTGGGAAGGGATGTCTGCACACAAGCTCTTCAGGAAGTCCCAGTTCTCTGCCTAATATCCTGACCTCATCCTTGTGAAAGTCTTTAAGTGGTTCTATTACTTTACCCTGAAGAGGATAGATTTAAATAAATGAAAGGGAGGAATGGAATAGCAAGAATGGAGTCACACAGGAGATGGTACAAATACAGTTATACAAGTTAATAAAAATTGGAAAAAGAATTATTCGCATGCCTGTATCTTTTATTATGTATACAGCTATGTAATATCAACAGCAATACCTCTTGGTTGTAAAAAGGTGCAACATTGTGGTTCATTGAATCGTAACAGGGAATTATGCAACTGAAATATTCCCAATGATTTGCAGATTAGCCATTATTCCTGCGACAAGCATTTATAATGGTAAAGACATGGAAAGTAATAGACCCATTCTATAAAGTGTCCTTGTGATATTGTCAAAAGATTTATCCAGGGAGTGAAAAGAACTCCTCTCACACCTAATATACTCTTCAGCATTTCCAGGACATACCAGAATCTGTTTATGGTGTATGGGTATTGCAGTTAGGCAGTAGCTAACTACATATTGATGGGAGGTTGATAAATGTTGATAGAACCTGTTTCTTGTTACCCCTAATACCACATGCAATTAAGTGAAATATTTGGATTTATGAACAGGACAGTTCACCAATCTATATACACATAATTATTATACATTCAGTAGAAACCATTGTAAATAAAATCACCTCTGCTCTCAGCTTTCTGATGAGCTCTGTGTCGTTGTGATGAGTTTTTATAACTTCCGCTTTCACACTAGCAATCAGAGACGCACTTTCAATCAAATCTGGTCGCAACGTTCCTTGTGCAAGAAAAACCTCTTCGGGGTTAAGATTCATTTCTCCAATAACCTCATTAGCAATCTGGAAGCAAAGGCATTCCAATATCAAAATGACAGTCAAGCAAAACCTCAGAAGGATAAAGCACTTCGCACCCACACACCTTGACAAATGTGTCCCCAATAATCTTCCGCTTCTCTTCTGGATTCGTTGTCATATTAAGAGTCTTGCTGATCCTTTTACGTGGCGTTCTGTCCTCATCGGATATTGGCAACGTTGTTGTTCCATTGTAGAATGAATGTGCCGCGTTCACAACTGTTGAACACACATTTCGGTTGAATTCTTTTGCAAGTGTTTACATTTAACACTTCTTAGAATATAAACAGAAGGCTGGGGTACAGAGCCTGATACTCAGTAGCTTTTGTTAAACTGCAGATCAAAATCAGCCACATAAAACAATATGCTGAAAGAGCTCAGTAGAGCACTGTGTAACAATGAAAACCAATAATTGTCTTTTCAGTTGTCATATGATAGCGAGTATATTATTTATGCAGTTAAGAGGTAAGGAAAAAGCCCTGCTGTGCTGTATACTGCTGCCAAGAGTGACATTTTCACACAGCCAGCACAGCTTGCAAGACAGATTTCTTCAGAACTGTACATTTGTCCATATGCAAAATGTTTTAATACAATATAGAAATTTATCATCTTTTTCTAAACAAAACTATTTATACTCCCACCTTTGACTTGGATTCCAAGCTTTTTCAGAGCTTCCTCCACGGACTGACTCTCTCTTTTCCGCATAAACCCATTGTCTATGTGCACGGCAATGATTTGGTCTTGATTTAAGGCTTTGTTCAAAAGAGCTGTGCAGACTGTAGAATCCACACCGCCACTCAATAGTACCTGCAAAGCAAATAAACAAAATATAGAAACACCAAGAATGTGGCAAATAATATAATAGATATATCTATCTATCTATCTATCTATCGCTCTTTTAATTAGAGTAAAAACACAATTTTGTATGATGCAAGTGCGCTTTAATAATGGGTTATACATTACTCACCAAGACCTTCAACGAGCCGACTTTCTCCTTAATTTCACGTATACATTCAATCTCTCTGTTTTGTACAGTGAAAGTACCGCTACATCCCGCAACATCGTACAGGAAGTTTTTCAGCATCGCTTTACCATTCTCTGTCAGGCCAACTTCTGGATGAAACTGGACCCCATAAAGCTTTTTGGACTCATTTGCTATTCCTTTAAATCAGTAAAATAACAAATTTAAATCATACTTCTCTATCACTGTAATATTTATACATTTAAAAGGTGCAGCTGAAGCACAAAAAAAAAAAAAAAAAAAAAAAAAAAAAAAAAAAAAAAAAAAAAAAAAAAAAAAAAACACAGCAACTTAATGGTACACATTAAAATGAATATACAGTAGTACTTAAAACAAAAAAGGTTGCCAAGATCCTAAGTAAACGCTCCCATGCCATTGCCCTATTACTCAAGCAGATTATGTTTGAGATGGTGTAGCGGCAGCATGTCCAAATCCAATATTTCATTCAAATAAAAATAGTTTTCTTTAAGCATGGGAAGAGGGTGAGGTGTACTGTGTGTGTAAGAATGCATTTGCATGCTGCCAACAAAGAATGCAAAAGAAGTTACAGTATCAATTGTAAAGTAGGTAAATGAATACATAGGACCAATACATACATAATTTAAGTGGCAATGCTGCCCTACAGAACTGAAAGGTAAGAAAAAATAAAGATAAAAGGATAACTTTGCTGCTGGACTACTCAGATATGAGCCTGTTAGTTGCTCTATAATTACACATCAAAATTTTAATTGTTAAAAACAATATTAGGTGATATTTTACAGACATTATTTTGACATTATAGTGTACATTATAGTATTTAGAGTATAATTTTATAAATATTCTTTATCAACCCCCTAACTAGGGCACTCAGTTGTGACATGTATTTAAGAAAAATTATTTATACACACATACAGCAATACAACCAATTGCAGAACTTAATACATACCTGCTACTATGTTACCAGATTGTGCAACCACCTTAAATCCATCAGCTACTTTGTCTACACTGTCACCATGTGTCAACAATACGACCTCCTCCTTCTGCAGCCCCCTGGAAGCAAAGTTCAAACTGTTATAGAAGCAAAACCAGTTTACCTGAAAGAGGAGAAAGAAGACATCTTCACGTAGCTATTAGAACTTGCTGTTTAACAACTGCAAATCATTGTGACTCTAAGATCAAGGGAGGGTTTACCAGAGTATTTAATGACCCATAGCTTTCTGGACATTCACAACACAATGTGGGCACCTTCTAAGCAAAACTGGCACCTATGTCGTAAAAGCTAAGCACAGCATAGTGAGGAGTGTATAAGAACAATACACTAGCAACACAGGTAGATAAGAATCATAATGGAGACTTGCAGAGTTCTTTAAAAGAAAGTAAAACAGACTTCAAAACACATATGTAAAGTTTCTACTATAACTACGGATAAAAATGCAGGCAGAGCATTAGGATGAGATAAGCCACATATCAGAAGGCATCTCTTACCTGAACAGAGAACATGTATTATCAATACTGATACTGAACACACCATCTTCTCTCACATTTTTCTTATGGACAGATCCACCAAATACTTTATTCATCATCTGCATAAAAGGACAATCCAAAATTAAAATGCACAAACATAAGCAAAAATATCAATAATGGGCACCAATTAAATTAAATTCTTTTCTTCAAATTTGTAAGTACACAGACAGTACCTGTTACCATCCTAGCGGATAATGCTTAGAATCACAGGATTCAGAAATGCCAGCAAGTAGACTAAAGAAGGATGGATAGGAATCAATTATGCTGGCAATATTAGTCACAAGTGTGTGATTTGTATGGACTGATTCAGGTGTTGAATATCCTGATACTCACATACCTGCATGCCATAACAGATCCCAAGGACTGGCTTCCCAATAGTAAATATAGCAGAGTCAAACCAAGGAGCATCTTCAGCATATACAGAGTTTGGTCCTCCTGATATAATAATAGCTCTGCAAAATACAAAAGTTCAAACGCAATCAAATTAAACACATTATGCAATATAGTTTGTAAATAAATAAAAAAAATTACAGAATTAAAAAAAAAATAATTACATGTAAACATGTCCATTTTTGCCCATAATAGCTACTAAAGTTCAGCACCAAGATATCCAACATCTTCATGAGTTTGGTAAATATCAACTACACGGCATTTTTTTTTTTTACAACATTTTATACATCTGTAGTATGGCTAGCTATGTTTAAATATATTTTGCAAAAGAAAAACTTAAAAAGAAAAGAATGAGAACAAATTCATAAAAAAAGAATGTAGAATACAACAAGATAATATTGAAATCAAGTGATTACAAAACCTAAATGAATGGTTATTTACATACCCTTCAAAACGAAGATTACAAGAAATTGAAACCATTATACAGAAAATAAGACTACACGGCATTTTTTTTTTTTACAACATTTTATACATCTGTAGTATGGCTAGCTATGTTTAAATATATTTTGCAAAAGAAAAACTGAAGGAGAGAATGAAAACACGTTTATTAAAAAGGAAGAATGTAGAATACAACAAGATAATATTGAAATCAAGTGATTACAAAACCTAAACAAATGGTTATTTACATAACCTTCAAATCGAAGATTACAAGAAATTGAAACCATTATACAGAAAATAAGAAAACGTAGCTTGAATCTCAGTGTTCTTACCGGAATCCTTGTTCTCTTATAGCGAAAGCTGGTGTTTCCAGTGGATAGATCTCAGACTGTACAAAGAACTCCCGAACACGCCGGTCTATAACTTTTCCATACTGCGCTCCAGCGTCTAGAATCACTACAGCCCCTTCATAGTGATGTTGGCCATCCTTCATGTCAGCTCCTGCTTTACCCAGCTAAATTAAATGAAAAACAAGTTATAAACATTGAGATAACTAGCAAACTTTGAAACGTGTCAAAAGCTTAGGTGCACTTTAATTTTGAAAAAGCCATGCTTATTACAGCAAATAAAATGACTAACAAAGAAAGCGATCTGACATACAAGCACTTATTAGGCATACCTTGGCACAATTGCGAGCAAGGCTTAGTGCCATCAGAAATGAATCTACATTAGCTGTAAGACTTGTATCTAAAAGACTGAAGCAGCAACAACACAGATCTCTAGATGTACAATGTGTATGATTTAAATTTAGAAGGCGTGGAATGATCACAAGACACAAGAGTTTCAATGGAATCATTAAAAAGCAGAAATGTGAAGTAATTTAATTAAAAGCAGTTTAGCCTCAATAAAGAATGGTTGAAGTCATGCCTAGGGAAGCATGAAAACCGTATGCGTATTCTAATGTTATTAGCTGAACACATCCTGTCCTAATAATGTTTCAGAAGTACAAATCACATGAGCACACAATCAACCTATCCATAAGCTTAGGCACCCAACAATGAATAATTTAGTGATAACAAGACCTTAACTTTGTGAATCATTTAACATGTCCATGGGGTGCATATGGTAGCATTCCAGTGTTTTTATTTTTTTATTTGATCTATTCCACATTAAATAAAAAAATATATATAAAAAGCTTTCACATACCTTATACACTATTAAAAACAAAGTAAATGAGCAAACAGCTATAGAACCCACTATAGTTTCACAGCCATTCATTATAAGAGACTGTTAAATTAATACCCTTCTAAAACAAAACAAAAAATATAAAGATTTCTGAATCTCAATATAAGCAAGAGAGAATGGTATAAACGGATATAGAAACCAATGAGAAAACTTGGTTTATTATAGCTATGCTGCTAAACCTTTTCTTAATATTTGTTCAAAGCGAAGGAGAAAAAAAAAATCCTTACACAAAGAAGGTATTACAACAAACGTTTCTTCCCTATGTAACCAGTTAATAGATTACATATGCACTTTAAAATTATCTGCTACAATTCGCAACTGCCTTTTCCATGCAAAAATGAAAAGACAACTACCATGATACAGACAACCTGTGTGTTTATGCAGCTTATCTATAACGAGATCTTTATGAATTAAAAATAAATACACCAATCGTGTTCAGTCCACTGGCATAAACATATATGTTGGCACATGGACTGGCACCTCTAGAGATATTTGCTTGTGGTATGGCACATATGGCAAGGTTTCTCCCACGTGTGACAACATGAACCAGGGGCCAAACCCGACCATCGTGACAAGCCCTCCATCTGAGGGATAAATGACATGCAGAACAGGCAGCGGCTCCCTGGTGTGGTCAGTATCGATAAGATAAGCCGGTATCACGGGGTGCCCGGTATATACCGTCATGGCATCTCCCATTAAGGCAGCAGTGAGAAGGCAGTAATAGAGAGCCCCGGCCTCTGGGCTGTCAGATGCTATAAGACAAGGCCTCATCTGCTGGCCATCTGTGCCCCAGCGCCCTGCCACCCTTTATTGTAGCCCCTATGCCTCCCATGCCCTGCACCGTGACTGACCTTGGAGTCTCCGTTACACAGAGCCATTTGTAGCCGCAGACTGAGCGGCAGGTCTGGGGGAATGGCTGTGCAGGAGCTCGGCTTTGGCGCCGGATAGAATGCTGCTGGCGAGTGTGCGATCCGCAGTCTCCCCGCCTCCTGCTTTTCCTCCAGCAGGTGGAAACCGAGAGCAATAACTATAGGACGAACTGCTGACGCCCGAGACGCCATCTTAAGCTTGGGAGTGACCTTATATGAATTGCTTATTGGTCGGCTACGGATCATACATTTAAATAAATATTACAATATCAAGCTACTAGGTTGCCTCAATAATGTGCATTGGAATTCACAAACCACACAGTCATGTTTTATTACACCACGACTTACTACTACTACTACTACGTTACCTTACTGATGGGCATTATGCCAGAAAATGACATGGCTTCAGCTACATGCTCTCAGCCTCACAGTAGTTCTGCGCATCAGGCCTCACTGTCAGAGCAGCCAGCGCCGGATTGGGCAAATACTTGTGCATATGAAAATGCGTCCGAGTGGAAACAAAACTGTATGTAATCAGTTCCCGGCCAAATGCAGGATGAGGAAATTGTTCTAGGGCGGACAGGTTTTACAGGATGGCCGGTAAGAGATGGTAGTGCTGAGCTGTCGTATGAAGGTAAGGCAATATGGATGGGAATTTTTCTCTCTTATATTATTCCACTTGTGGGGATTACTTTTATAAGCAATTCGCCTGTACATTCTTTCTGCAGTGTGTCCTCACTCCACAAGTAACTCTTTACAAGACTTTTGCAGCCTGGACACAGTTAATGATAAGGCACAAATAATAGTGACATGATTGATGTAGAACATTCTGTACCCATGGAACAAGGTTATTGTTGTACAGTACAGTGAGGTTACTAGTGACACCTAGCTAGCTCTCACTTCTGCAGATACTGAATTTGTGGAATTTAACCTTCTGTTTCTTTACTCCAATTTCCCCCTAGATGGTGTGAGGATGTCCACCTCCTGTGTTATAAGTCTGTTATTTGTTTTACTGTGTATGTCACAAATTGTAAAGTAGCGTAGAGTCTAAATAAAAAAAAAAAAATAGTTGCATCATTGGTCGTTTGCCATGTATTACATCACATTGTACTTCCAAGCTTTCTAAAATATCAAGGCATAGCTTTCAGTGATAGTGAAAGATAACCTAATAACATTTACGTTTTCACGGTGTATGTCCCTTTAACCATTCAAAGGACCACACATCACATTTAAATCTTGTCATGATATTCAAAGAAGGCAACAGCTATATGCAATACTGTGCCAAGATGTCTTTAAAAGTGTTACAAAAATAAAAGATACCACAAAAACTATAGCGCTATGACCCAGCGCCTGCATCTGCCACTCCTGCAGCAAAAGAGTTAAATAACAAAAGAAGCTGCTCAGAGCTAAGTCTGTTCAGGCTTAAAAAGTAATTGTTATAACAAATGTGATGTAAAACATAAAGAACTTTAGGGCCATTGGTGAAATATATGTGTTCTGGCACGGGCCTAATCAATCTCATTTAATTGGCAAATTATTTTCAAAGATCTATTATAGAGTATTATTTATAAGAGAATATAGAGTATTTTCTTTACCAAGACTAATGTTAAGCTGATGTCGCTTTGAAAAGGCTCCCTGACGCTAAAGTGTAAAGGTACCAAGCATGTTTACAAAACCATAAGCTTTGCTATCTGGATTTAGAAGGGCAATTAACATTTTCTTTGTAGGCAAAACGAATATCTTACATTGTGCTATGTTTTTCCTTTAATTTAAAAAAATAAATGTTTTCTTTTCAATCTATGCAGCATAGTCTCAGAAATGCATGTGTAATATTTATACCCCCAAGTATTATCTAACTTTCAAATCCACGTTATTTTTTTATTCAGCTTATCTTATATTTCTGAGTACAATACTTATTTTATATTTTAGTTAACCATAACAGACCTGATTTAGAGACTAAAAATAAGAAAGGAAAGTTACTCCTGGGCAAAACCATGTTGATTTCAGAGGGAGTCAAGTTAATTGTATACTTTGCATGCAGGTATATATCTTTGTTTTTGCTTACTGTGCACAGACATTGATCAGCTTTACTTTTACACTGCTAATTAGACTTGGGCTGGGAAATGCCACCTCTCAACTCTAATACTGTTTGCAACAGGTCAAATTTGACTCCCCTGAAATCAACCTGTTTTACCCAGCAGTAACTTTAGTCTCTTATTTTCTGTCTCTGAATCAGGTCCTACATGTGGAAGGTGGTTATCATTTTATGTTTAAAATATATGAAAGTAATATTAATTATACACATATTTTGTGTTTGCCACTCTACGTTCTGCTTAAGGGCATTTTTAGATTCTTGTGTTGATAATGTTAAATGTATATTGTTAACTTATTTACTTGTTTATTTTTTTAGGTTTAATATTTCCACAATATAAAGAAACCAAATAAAAGCATCTGATATGACTCTCACCCAGAAAGACAGCAGGCAGCGTCGGCAGTACTATGCATATGGTGGTTTGAACAGTAATGACCACAATTCTAAAGATATACTGGAGGAAGGACAGACAGATACATTATTACTGGAGTCAGAAGTTCCTGCACACAGAGGAATGACAGGTCTCCATGGAGAGCTGGGGAATATCCTCTTATTACTTTTCCTCTATATTTTGCAGGGAATTCCTTTGGGACTGGCTGGGAGTATTCCGTTAATCCTCCAAAGTAAAAATGTTAGTTATACGGACCAAGCCATTTTCAGCTTTGTCTTTTGGCCATTTAGCCTGAAGCTGCTCTGGGCACCACTAGTAGACTCTCTCTATATAAAGAGGTTTGGCCGCAGGAAATCATGGTTGGTGCCTACACAGTACTTGTTAGGATTGTTTATGCTTTACCTGTCGTTTACCGTAGAGGATCTCCTGGGTGGAGAACATGGACCTCACATGTTTGCTTTAACTGCTACTTTTTTCCTGTTTGAATTCTTGGCTGCCACTCAGGATGTTGCTGTGGATGGCTGGGCTCTGACTATGTTGTCCAGGGAAAACGTAGGTTATGCTTCAACATGCAACTCTGTGGGACAGACCGCTGGATATTTCATGGGGAATGTTCTGTTTCTAGCACTTGAATCTCCAGAATTCTGCAACAAGTACTTAAGATCTACATCACAGCCAAAAGGAATGGTCACACTTCCAGGTAGATTAATTTAGCAGTGTATATAGATTTCTCTTACATTTCTGTCTACATGTGAAGGCTAATTTCTCTACAGCCAGTCTTCACTAACTAACCATCATGAGTCTGGTATAGAGCTGTGCTTCCAGTAACAGGTTTTAGTGTATGTAAATGTTGTGCGATGTGTTGTGGGCATTGTTGACATACTGTTTAAACATAAGGCATTCTGATGTGAGCTTGGGTTCTGTGTACACAATTTAAATGCATGTTCAGTTAAAAACTAGGCGATTGCAACACTTCTAAGTGTATTGACTTTCCAACCCTTATGCAAGTGCATTCACATGTACAACAGATCTTGGCCAGCCTTTGCAAAAACATATGCATAGCATGGCCAACCCACATAGAAAATATATTTATTTTATTGTTTTCTTTTAATTGCAATAGTAAGATATGTATTGTTTAAGCATGCCAGTCATTTTCTTAGTTTTCTTGATACAAAACATTCTCTCATTTAAAAGATATATGTTAGGCTTCCGATCATAGATACAGTGAGGCAAATGCCATGTGATAGAAGAGGGGAAGGTGGCAGATGTTAAAATGCAAACATGGAGTATAGGAAGTTGTAAACAGACTCTGCTTATATGGTATGTGACTGTAATTGCCTCGGTAGCTATGAATCATAAATTATTCATTGCAGCCAGGTGAAGATACTCAAGAGAAAAGTGTAAATGCAAAAATTCTTCTAATGATTTTCTTCATTTGATTGTTTCTTTATTGGGTGGTGAACTATTTATATTAAAATGTTTGCATTTACACTCTCCTATTAAATAAAGTCCATTCATTGGCTGATCTTGGCACCCTGTGTAGAAACTGTCTAATTTGGAATTATATGAGTGGCAACAAAAAAAAAAAACAGTAATCCACTGGATTACATCATTGTGGAGTTTGATTGCCTACATATCCTGAATACCTAAATTATGTTGTGACCATGTTACTATGTAGTCTTTGTCTTTCCAGACTTCTTGTTCTACTGGGGAGCAGTATTTCTTGTAACAACAACTTTCATTGCTCTGCTTAAAAAGGAAAACCGTAGTGGAAGACCGAATAGAGAAGAGACACAGAGTGTAAAAGAGGCGTACAGCCTCCTGTTCAGCATACTGAAGATGCCTGCAGTTCTCAAATTCTGTGTTATGATCTTAACTGCTAAAGTGAGTTTACTGTGGGTATTTCTATAATATCCTGTTATACTAAGTAACAAACATTACACAAAAGAAATAACAAAACCTGTTTTAAGGCTTCAGGCAAATTCATTTCTGATCTACAAAGAGATTTTAACCACCCCCCTCACACACTCTTCTTATTCTTTCTCTGGAAAGGGATAACCGGAAAAAAGTACCCACTTCCCCCGTAAAACAAGCACAATACGGATTTATTGCATTTGACATACAGTACAGTGTTTCTGCAGCTATTTAAATTGGGTTTACCTACACATGCTCCACAAATGGTACTTTATTTACTTACCTGTAGCAACTACAGGTGTTTAGATGTTCTATATTGTATGTGTAATATAACACAGTATGAGCATTTATTCTATGCCATGAAATACTTACACTGAGCTGAGTTTTGAGTTTAACCTAATATGTCTTATATTTTATTGGGTTACATAAAAAAGGAAATCTTCCGTGATGTATTAATACAATACAGATATCTATATATCTGTATCTATAATAACATGTACAGGTAATAATCCCTGCTTAGATATGTGTTATGTTTGGTTAGTAAAGGAAAAGGCTATGTGCTCATACACCTCCCATTGAGCAACAGTTTTGTTGGCAGAGAAGGCACTGTGTGTTCATTGTGTTTTCTACCACAACCAGAAGAACTAAGTAAAGAAAGCAAATAGAGTTTTTTAACAATGACAGCTTTACTTTCTGCTATTTTACTCACAATAGGACTTGTGCAGCCAGACTCTTTAACACTTATCTTACTTATCTTCTAATAATATTTTATATTAATATTTTTTGTTGCTCTGACATATTTTTTTTTACAGGAAAGAGAAAAAAAGAAAAGTATAACAAGGATACATAACACTGCAGTACCTGTATATTTATGTAATACAATATTATATTTGTTAGCGGCTTAGTGTCAGATAAAAATATATATGTACAGGTACAACTTGCAAAGGAAAATGGTAGCACCTACATTTTGTCACTAAATTAATCCAAGATGGAGGCAGCATGGTAGCACTTTTTTGTTTTGGCTGCTGTTAGGAACATATGGGATTTTTTTACTCATAATTTTTGTTTACTCAATGTCCTTTGCTTCATTTAATGTATGAATGTGTGAATGTATACATGTATGTACATTATTCTGATTGTAAGTGACAGTGTTCTAATTTCTACAGTCAAATGAATACACGTGTGGAAAAATGTCTTTGTTTGCTTAAAAAAAAATTAGACTTCTCTTTTGAAACAAAGATTATACGTCTGAGAATAATCAAGTAATCTTAGCAGTCCATAAATAAACCCTATATAACAATCCAGCTCATTGTGCCTCGTCATGAACCAAAGGACAACAAAGGAACCATACAAAAGTGTGTAACTCACTACACATATAGGGTTACTGATTTGTAGATATGGGTTTGAGTGTAGTTACTGATGAATACATTTTATGCATTTGTTTGGCTAATGAAGAAATAACCTATTTTGTCTCATTACAGATTGGATTTTCAGCAGCGGATGCAGTTACAGGCCTTAAACTTGTAGAAAGGGGTGTTCCCAAGGAACATTTGGCTCTTGTGGCTGTGCCAATGGTACCACTGCAAATATTACTGCCTCTCCTAATCAGTAAATACACTGCTGGACCCAAACCACTGAACATTTTCCACAAAGCCATGCCTTTCAGGTAAGTGTGCAAACGCACAGGGCCTGATCCAGACTTAACAATAGCCAATTTATGCATGTGGGAATGCACTGCGCATGCATGTGACAGATGTTACTCATAACACTGATTTACGTAACTCCATCCGATAGGCCGTGACATCCCCACGCAAGCCAAATATACGCAGGAGGAGGAAGGCATTTAAATTGTACAGTGTGGGTTGGGTCAGGCACTTGCGTATGACAAGGCGATACATACGACCAGAGATACGCAAGGAAAAGTTAAGGCAGGGTTCTGAACATGTAAGTCAGCTAGGTTACGTATGTAAGAGGGGAGTGCCCGGGGGAGAGCGTTATCTTTACTAGTGCGTAACTTAGGTACGTAAAACAATCATAAGTCTGGATCAAGTCCATCATTTTTTAGTAAATGATGTGTCAATGCGAAAAAAAAAGAATTATATGGTGTATGTTTTAATATACACTAGACAACATTTTGGGTCCGATTCTATTCCCTGCGATGACAACATTGCAGCCACCGTGTCTTATAGGCCCCATTAAAATCATCCAATTTATTGAACATTTTTATATCACCCATATTACGTGGTAAACAGGAACCGTTCAATGTAGGTGATGTTGTATTTTGGTATTTGCAGCCAATTGCATGCAATATGGCCACAAATACCTAGTTTAAAAAAAAAATAAAGAACTACCACCCCCCCAGAAACATAATAAAACTTCTATACACCTTTGCATAGTGCACTACAGGCCGCAGCAAGCCCAGCATGCCATTAAAAGCTTTAACATGGTGCTTGTTGTATTCCAAATGCCAGCTTGCCCATTGCTGCCCTAGCATGTAGGGGAACCACTAGCGTCAGAATGCCCTGACACCTGGGCCCGCTGTGGCTTGTAGTACCCTCACAGAATGAAACTGTCGGCCCGATATAAGAACTAAAAAATTAAACCATGAATTAAATGAATAATAGAAGAAAATCAATTTCATACTTACCCATTGAAGGATCTTCATCTGTAAGGTCCAAAATTAATCTGTAATGATAGTTTTACCAAGAGAAAAAAAAAACCCTTGTTCAGTTGCTGTGCACAAGTTTGGCCAGTGAGAAGAATTTGCTGTCTTGGACCTCTATTTATAACCTGGGACTTTCCCACGCTGCCCCAGGTTATAGGAATAGAAAAATGATTCTGGGTTTGATGTTGGTGTTAACCTTCGAAATAGAATGGTGCAATGCTAACAACCCATCCAAAGTATATGCAAACGAGCTAACATAGCATCCAAAGACTACATAGCAGGGAATAAAATTTGACTCCATATAAAACGCAAGAGCAAGTGTATATTTTTTGTTTTGTTGGCCACAAAACTATAATGTAATTTTAGTTGCAAATCTAACCTATAGTAGTGTACAGGAAAAAAAGAAGGAAAGAAACTCCGGTGCTAGATTCGAGCTGTGAGAGGGAAATATGCAATTTCCCTAAAAGCAAAAAACAATTATTCAAAAAACTCAGCGAAAGAAAAATAAATAACTAAAAAAATATAAATAAATTAAGAATGTTATATATGAAAAAAAAAAAATTCAATGATTGAATTCACTTAAGCAACCAAGTAGTTTTAATTCAATGTTTTAATTATACACAGAAAGATGAAACATATATAAAATAGAAAAAAATAGAATATATAGCAGCTGCTATAAACCAATTTATAACTGTGGTTGGTACCAATAAAAAAACTGCACTGATAAAGTCCAAATGTGGGTCAAAATTCCCATATATTTGTATATAAATAGCGTTCCCAATCCAAAAACTGAAGCTGGGGAATGAAATAAAGCGTGGCTGGTTGGACAGTATTATGGAAGTGTCCGTATATACACAATAATGCGGGTTGGAATCAACACAGGGGTAGTATAATGCTGTACTCACGGCCAGGAGATGGAACAGGTAAGTCCGTTGAAAGGCTGTTACCTGGCCACGGTGTGGTGAAGTTTTGTCCAGTGTTGCCCGCTCCTCTCACAATCAAAGCAGCCCAGTCCTTAGCCAAGTATCAGAGCTATAGGCACAGCTGATGTAATATCCACACGTGCGTCGCTTCCCCGCACAGAGGTAGTAAAAGAAATCCTACAGCCAAGGCATGTGATGCCGCTATATCTAGAGTGTAGATGTTATATACAAAATCATACATAAAGGGGGATATATATGTACATATATTTATACATGTATATGTATGTATATATATATATATATATATATATATATATATATATATATATATATATATATATATATATATATATATATATATATATATATATATATATATATATATATATATATATATATATATATATATATATATATATATATATATATATATATATATATATATATATATATATATATATATATATATATATATATATATATATATATATATATATATATATATATATATATATATATACATGCATATGGGAGAGGTACAGATACACAGTAACAAAAAATTATAACAATCAAAAAATAGAAATACTATATCAGATTAGAAAATACAAAAATATGAAAATTGCTAAATATGATGATGTTAGTAATGGTAATTATCAGAGTGCAGAAATATTGATAAGAAATGTATATTATAATAAATTATTTTTTAGGAATATAGAAAAATAAAAAGATATGAGAAATGAATGATTGAAATATATACATCAAAAAATAAATAAATAAAATTAAATGAATAAGTAAATTAAGTAAAAATACAAAGAAAAAATTAAAATGTAGAAATAGGTAATAAAATATATATACCGTATATACTCGAGTATAAGCCGAGTTTTTCAGCACATTTTTATGCTGAAAAAGCCCCCCTCAGCTTATACTCGAGTGCTAAAAAAAAAAAAAATCATACATTTACATA
>WWET01000002.1:115341-134610 GCA_011038615.1 Limnodynastes dumerilii | reverse complement strand
TCCCCCATCATGTGTCTCCAACTCCCCGTATCCCCCATCATGTGTCTCCAGCTCCCAGTATTCCCCATTCATATGTCTCCAGCTTCCAGTATTCCCCATAATGGGCCTGATCCTGACCTAGCAGCCTGTAATTCCCCTGGCGGGCGTTCTTCTGGATCAGGCTCAATGTCTCTCCAGCTCCCAGTATCCCCATCATGTGTATCCAACTCCCAGTATTCCCCATAATGGGCCTGATCCTGACATACGGGCGCCTTACTGCCGCCCGAGGTCAGTACGGCCGCCATCGGAGCGGGGAGTGCAGGCCCCATGCACTCCCCGTTGTCGGGAGCAAATCTGGACACTTACTTCCGCATAGCTGATCGTAACGGGGCTTCCCCCGCCCCGTCCCCTCATTTGCATGCCTCGCCTTTACAGCAGAGATACGACATGCGTAAAAGGGGGGAAAGCCCCCTTTTCGTAACAGCCGCCGGCCGTGCATGCATTCTTCTGGATCAGGCCCAATGTCTCTCTAGCTTTCAGTATCCCACATATGTCCCAGCTCCCAGTATCCCCCATCGTGTCTCTCCAGCTCCCAGCATCCCCATCATACATTTCCAGCTCCTAGTATCCCGCATCATACGTCTCCAGCTCCCCAGTATTCCCCATTCATATGGCTCCAGCTCCCAGTAATTCCCCATTCATTAATCTCCAGCCTCCCATTTATACCTTACTTACCTTTGATGCCTTCCACCCGTGTCTCTTCTCCACAGTGTGCGCTATTTTCTAGCTCTTCCGTGATGCAGCAGTGATATAAGACAGCTAAAAGAGCTTTGCTATCAGCTGTCCCTTTTCTGCAACAATTGCTGGACCTCACTGTGTAAGATCAAAGCCTCTCCGCAAAATCAAAGCTTTTGGGTCACAAGTAACCAGTTTGCCTGCTCTACAAAGTTATATACACTGTTTTGCAAAAACAAAAACAACAACTATAGTTTCAATATATATCATTGCGGCATCATTTTCAACTATTAATACTATCAACTGCCTAATACATCTATTTAACAACTCAAAAGTTGTCAGAACAAGTACTGTATGATATGTAGTAGGGGCAAGATATCATCTGTATGAGCAGGGCCGGCGCAATGCATCCCAGCGTCATGCTGGAGAGGCACTCACCCCCCCCGCTCACCACTGCTTCTCAGTGCTGACAAAATGATTGCAGCCAGTTATTTCTCTATACAGCGGCGCCCCCTATCTCCCTTCCTCTCCATTACAGCCTCCAGTGCTCACATTACAGAGGAATATTGGGAGCTGGAGACTTGATGGGGAATACTGGGGGGCTGGAGACAAGATGATGGATACTGAGGAGACTGGAGACGTTATAAGATATACATTACACTGCTATTTATCACCTCTCATCTCTAATACTATTATATTATTACACATCTACTGACCAGCGTTATTATCACACTTATTTATCACCTCTCATCTCTAAAACTATTTTATAATTACACAGATACTGACCAGCGTTACTATTACACTGCTATTTATCACCTCTCATCTCTAATACTATTATATTATTACACATCTACTGACCAGCGTTATTATCACACTTATTTATCACCTCTCATCTCTAAAACTATTTTATAATTACACAGATACTGACCAGCGTTACTATTACACTGCTATTTATCACCTCTCATCTCTAATACTATTATATTATTACACATCTACTGACCAGCGTTATTATCACACTTATTTATCACCTCTCATCTCTAAAACTATTTTATAATTACACAGATACTGACCAGCGTTACTATTACACTGCTATTTATCACCTCTCATCTCTAATACTATTATATTATTACACATCTACTGACCAGCGTTATTATCACACTTATTTATCACCTCTCATCTCTAAAACTATTTTATAATTACACAGATACTGACCAGCGTTACTATTACACTGCTATTTATCACCTCTCATCTCTAATACTATTATATTATTACACATCTACTGACCAGCGTTATTATCACACTTATTTATCACCTCTCATCTCTAAAACTATTTTATAATTACACAGATACTGACCAGCGTTACTATTACACTGCTATTTATCACCTCTCATCTCTAATACTATTATATTATTACACATCTACTGACCAGCGTTATTATCACACTTATTTATCACCTCTCATCTCTAAAACTATTTTATAATTACACAGATACTGACCAGCGTTACTATTACACTGCTATTTATCACCTCTCATCTCTAATACTATTATATTATTACACATCTACTGACCAGCGTTATTATCACACTTATTTATCACCTCTCATCTCTAAAACTATTTTATAATTACACAGATACTGACCAGCGTTACTATTACACTGCTATTTATCACCTCTCATCTCTAATACTATTATATTATTACACATCTACTGACCAGCGTTATTATCACACTTATTTATCACCTCTCATCTCTAAAACTATTTTATAATTACACAGATACTGACCAGCGTTACTATTACACTGCTATTTATCACCTCTCATCTCTAATACTATTATATTATTACACATCTACTGACCAGCGTTATTATCACACTTATTTATCACCTCTCATCTCTAAAACTATTTTATAATTACACAGATACTGACCAGCGTTACTATTACACTGCTATTTATCACCTCTCATCTCTAATACTATTATATTATTACACATCTACTGACCAGCGTTATTATCACACTTATTTATCACCTCTCATCTCTAAAACTATTTTATAATTACACAGATACTGACCAGCGTTACTATTACACTGCTATTTATCACCTCTCATCTCTAATACTATTATATTATTACACATCTACTGACCAGCGTTATTATCACACTTATTTATCACCTCTCATCTCTAAAACTATTTTATAATTACACAGATACTGACCAGCGTTACTATTACACTGCTATTTATCACCTCTCATCTCTAATACTATTATATTATTACACATCTACTGACCAGCGTTATTATCACACTTATTTATCACCTCTCATCTCTAAAACTATTTTATAATTACACAGATACTGACCAGCGTTACTATTACACTGCTATTTATCACCTCTCATCTCTAATACTATTATATTATTACACATCTACTGACCAGCGTTATTATCACACTTATTTATCACCTCTCATCTCTAAAACTATTTTATAATTACACAGATACTGACCAGCGTTACTATTACACTGCTATTTATCACCTCTCATCTCTAATACTATTATATTATTACACATCTACTGACCAGCGTTATTATCACACTTATTTATCACCTCTCATCTCTAAAACTATTTTATAATTACACAGATACTGACCAGCGTTACTATTACACTGCTATTTATCACCTCTCATCTCTAATACTATTATATTATTACACATCTACTGACCAGCGTTATTATCACACTTATTTATCACCTCTCATCTCTAAAACTATTTTATAATTACACAGATACTGACCAGCGTTACTATTACACTGCTATTTATCACCTCTCATCTCTAATACTATTATATTATTACACATCTACTGACCAGCGTTATTATCACACTTATTTATCACCTCTCATCTCTAAAACTATTTTATAATTACACAGATACTGACCAGCGTTACTATTACACTGCTATTTATCACCTCTCATCTCTAATACTATTATATTATTACACATCTACTGACCAGCGTTATTATCACACTTATTTATCACCTCTCATCTCTAAAACTATTTTATAATTACACAGATACTGACCAGCGTTACTATTACACTGCTATTTATCACCTCTCATCTCTAATACTATTATATTATTACACATCTACTGACCAGCGTTATTATCACACTTATTTATCACCTCTCATCTCTAAAACTATTTTATAATTACACAGATACTGACCAGCGTTACTATTACACTGCTATTTATCACCTCTCATCTCTAATACTATTATATTATTACACATCTACTGACCAGCGTTATTATCACACTTATTTATCACCTCTCATCTCTAAAACTATTTTATAATTACACAGATACTGACCAGCGTTACTATTACACTGCTATTTATCACCTCTCATCTCTAATACTATTATATTATTACACATCTACTGACCAGCGTTATTATCACACTTATTTATCACCTCTCATCTCTAAAACTATTTTATAATTACACAGATACTGACCAGCGTTACTATTACACTGCTATTTATCACCTCTCATCTCTAATACTATTATATTATTACACATCTACTGACCAGCGTTATTATCACACTTATTTATCACCTCTCATCTCTAAAACTATTTTATAATTACACAGATACTGACCAGCGTTACTATTACACTGCTATTTATCACCTCTCATCTCTAATACTATTATATTATTACACATCTACTGACCAGCGTTATTATCACACTTATTTATCACCTCTCATCTCTAAAACTATTTTATAATTACACAGATACTGACCAGCGTTACTATTACACTGCTATTTATCACCTCTCATCTCTAATACTATTATATTATTACACATCTACTGACCAGCGTTATTATCACACTTATTTATCACCTCTCATCTCTAAAACTATTTTATAATTACACAGATACTGACCAGCGTTACTATTACACTGCTATTTATCACCTCTCATCTCTAATACTATTATATTATTACACATCTACTGACCAGCGTTATTATCACACTTATTTATCACCTCTCATCTCTAAAACTATTTTATAATTACACAGATACTGACCAGCGTTACTATTACACTGCTATTTATCACCTCTCATCTCTAATACTATTATATTATTACACATCTACTGACCAGCGTTATTATCACACTTATTTATCACCTCTCATCTCTAAAACTATTTTATAATTACACAGATACTGACCAGCGTTACTATTACACTGCTATTTATCACCTCTCATCTCTAATACTATTATATTATTACACATCTACTGACCAGCGTTATTATCACACTTATTTATCACCTCTCATCTCTAAAACTATTTTATAATTACACAGATACTGACCAGCGTTACTATTACACTGCTATTTATCACCTCTCATCTCTAATACTATTATATTATTACACATCTACTGACCAGCGTTATTATCACACTTATTTATCACCTCTCATCTCTAAAACTATTTTATAATTACACAGATACTGACCAGCGTTACTATTACACTGCTATTTATCACCTCTCATCTCTAATACTATTATATTATTACACATCTACTGACCAGCGTTATTATCACACTTATTTATCACCTCTCATCTCTAAAACTATTTTATAATTACACAGATACTGACCAGCGTTACTATTACACTGCTATTTATCACCTCTCATCTCTAATACTATTATATTATTACACATCTACTGACCAGCGTTATTATCACACTTATTTATCACCTCTCATCTCTAAAACTATTTTATAATTACACAGATACTGACCAGCGTTACTATTACACTGCTATTTATCACCTCTCATCTCTAATACTATTATATTATTACACATCTACTGACCAGCGTTATTATCACACTTATTTATCACCTCTCATCTCTAAAACTATTTTATAATTACACAGATACTGACCAGCGTTACTATTACACTGCTATTTATCACCTCTCATCTCTAATACTATTATATTATTACACATCTACTGACCAGCGTTATTATCACACTTATTTATCACCTCTCATCTCTAAAACTATTTTATAATTACACAGATACTGACCAGCGTTACTATTACACTGCTATTTATCACCTCTCATCTCTAATACTATTATATTATTACACATCTACTGACCAGCGTTATTATCACACTTATTTATCACCTCTCATCTCTAAAACTATTTTATAATTACACAGATACTGACCAGCGTTACTATTACACTGCTATTTATCACCTCTCATCTCTAATACTATTATATTATTACACATCTACTGACCAGCGTTATTATCACACTTATTTATCACCTCTCATCTCTAAAACTATTTTATAATTACACAGATACTGACCAGCGTTACTATTACACTGCTATTTATCACCTCTCATCTCTAATACTATTATATTATTACACATCTACTGACCAGCGTTATTATCACACTTATTTATCACCTCTCATCTCTAAAACTATTTTATAATTACACAGATACTGACCAGCGTTACTATTACACTGCTATTTATCACCTCTCATCTCTAATACTATTATATTATTACACATCTACTGACCAGCGTTATTATCACACTTATTTATCACCTCTCATCTCTAAAACTATTTTATAATTACACAGATACTGACCAGCGTTACTATTACACTGCTATTTATCACCTCTCATCTCTAATACTATTATATTATTACACATCTACTGACCAGCGTTATTATCACACTTATTTATCACCTCTCATCTCTAAAACTATTTTATAATTACACAGATACTGACCAGCGTTACTATTACACTGCTATTTATCACCTCTCATCTCTAATACTATTATATTATTACACATCTACTGACCAGCGTTATTATCACACTTATTTATCACCTCTCATCTCTAAAACTATTTTATAATTACACAGATACTGACCAGCGTTACTATTACACTGCTATTTATCACCTCTCATCTCTAATACTATTATATTATTACACATCTACTGACCAGCGTTATTATCACACTTATTTATCACCTCTCATCTCTAAAACTATTTTATAATTACACAGATACTGACCAGCGTTACTATTACACTGCTATTTATCACCTCTCATCTCTAATACTATTATATTATTACACATCTACTGACCAGCGTTATTATCACACTTATTTATCACCTCTCATCTCTAAAACTATTTTATAATTACACAGATACTGACCAGCGTTACTATTACACTGCTATTTATCACCTCTCATCTCTAATACTATTATATTATTACACATCTACTGACCAGCGTTATTATCACACTTATTTATCACCTCTCATCTCTAAAACTATTTTATAATTACACAGATACTGACCAGCGTTACTATTACACTGCTATTTATCACCTCTCATCTCTAATACTATTATATTATTACACATCTACTGACCAGCGTTATTATCACACTTATTTATCACCTCTCATCTCTAAAACTATTTTATAATTACACAGATACTGACCAGCGTTACTATTACACTGCTATTTATCACCTCTCATCTCTAATACTATTATATTATTACACATCTACTGACCAGCGTTATTATCACACTTATTTATCACCTCTCATCTCTAAAACTATTTTATAATTACACAGATACTGACCAGCGTTACTATTACACTGCTATTTATCACCTCTCATCTCTAATACTATTATATTATTACACATCTACTGACCAGCGTTATTATCACACTTATTTATCACCTCTCATCTCTAAAACTATTTTATAATTACACAGATACTGACCAGCGTTACTATTACACTGCTATTTATCACCTCTCATCTCTAATACTATTATATTATTACACATCTACTGACCAGCGTTATTATCACACTTATTTATCACCTCTCATCTCTAAAACTATTTTATAATTACACAGATACTGACCAGCGTTACTATTACACTGCTATTTATCACCTCTCATCTCTAATACTATTATATTATTACACATCTACTGACCAGCGTTATTATCACACTTATTTATCACCTCTCATCTCTAAAACTATTTTATAATTACACAGATACTGACCAGCGTTACTATTACACTGCTATTTATCACCTCTCATCTCTAATACTATTATATTATTACACATCTACTGACCAGCGTTATTATCACACTTATTTATCACCTCTCATCTCTAAAACTATTTTATAATTACACAGATACTGACCAGCGTTACTATTACACTGCTATTTATCACCTCTCATCTCTAATACTATTATATTATTACACATCTACTGACCAGCGTTATTATCACACTTATTTATCACCTCTCATCTCTAAAACTATTTTATAATTACACAGATACTGACCAGCGTTACTATTACACTGCTATTTATCACCTCTCATCTCTAATACTATTATATTATTACACATCTACTGACCAGCGTTATTATCACACTTATTTATCACCTCTCATCTCTAAAACTATTTTATAATTACACAGATACTGACCAGCGTTACTATTACACTGCTATTTATCACCTCTCATCTCTAATACTATTATATTATTACACATCTACTGACCAGCGTTATTATCACACTTATTTATCACCTCTCATCTCTAAAACTATTTTATAATTACACAGATACTGACCAGCGTTACTATTACACTGCTATTTATCACCTCTCATCTCTAATACTATTATATTATTACACATCTACTGACCAGCGTTATTATCACACTTATTTATCACCTCTCATCTCTAAAACTATTTTATAATTACACAGATACTGACCAGCGTTACTATTACACTGCTATTTATCACCTCTCATCTCTAATACTATTATATTATTACACATCTACTGACCAGCGTTATTATCACACTTATTTATCACCTCTCATCTCTAAAACTATTTTATAATTACACAGATACTGACCAGCGTTACTATTACACTGCTATTTATCACCTCTCATCTCTAATACTATTATATTATTACACATCTACTGACCAGCGTTATTATCACACTTATTTATCACCTCTCATCTCTAAAACTATTTTATAATTACACAGATACTGACCAGCGTTACTATTACACTGCTATTTATCACCTCTCATCTCTAATACTATTATATTATTACACATCTACTGACCAGCGTTATTATCACACTTATTTATCACCTCTCATCTCTAAAACTATTTTATAATTACACAGATACTGACCAGCGTTACTATTACACTGCTATTTATCACCTCTCATCTCTAATACTATTATATTATTACACATCTACTGACCAGCGTTATTATCACACTTATTTATCACCTCTCATCTCTAAAACTATTTTATAATTACACAGATACTGACCAGCGTTACTATTACACTGCTATTTATCACCTCTCATCTCTAATACTATTATATTATTACACATCTACTGACCAGCGTTATTATCACACTTATTTATCACCTCTCATCTCTAAAACTATTTTATAATTACACAGATACTGACCAGCGTTACTATTACACTGCTATTTATCACCTCTCATCTCTAATACTATTATATTATTACACATCTACTGACCAGCGTTATTATCACACTTATTTATCACCTCTCATCTCTAAAACTATTTTATAATTACACAGATACTGACCAGCGTTACTATTACACTGCTATTTATCACCTCTCATCTCTAATACTATTATATTATTACACATCTACTGACCAGCGTTATTATCACACTTATTTATCACCTCTCATCTCTAAAACTATTTTATAATTACACAGATACTGACCAGCGTTACTATTACACTGCTATTTATCACCTCTCATCTCTAATACTATTATATTATTACACATCTACTGACCAGCGTTATTATCACACTTATTTATCACCTCTCATCTCTAAAACTATTTTATAATTACACAGATACTGACCAGCGTTACTATTACACTGCTATTTATCACCTCTCATCTCTAATACTATTATATTATTACACATCTACTGACCAGCGTTATTATCACACTTATTTATCACCTCTCATCTCTAAAACTATTTTATAATTACACAGATACTGACCAGCGTTACTATTACACTGCTATTTATCACCTCTCATCTCTAATACTATTATATTATTACACATCTACTGACCAGCGTTATTATCACACTTATTTATCACCTCTCATCTCTAAAACTATTTTATAATTACACAGATACTGACCAGCGTTACTATTACACTGCTATTTATCACCTCTCATCTCTAATACTATTATATTATTACACATCTACTGACCAGCGTTATTATCACACTTATTTATCACCTCTCATCTCTAAAACTATTTTATAATTACACAGATACTGACCAGCGTTACTATTACACTGCTATTTATCACCTCTCATCTCTAATACTATTATATTATTACACATCTACTGACCAGCGTTATTATCACACTTATTTATCACCTCTCATCTCTAAAACTATTTTATAATTACACAGATACTGACCAGCGTTACTATTACACTGCTATTTATCACCTCTCATCTCTAATACTATTATATTATTACACATCTACTGACCAGCGTTATTATCACACTTATTTATCACCTCTCATCTCTAAAACTATTTTATAATTACACAGATACTGACCAGCGTTACTATTACACTGCTATTTATCACCTCTCATCTCTAATACTATTATATTATTACACATCTACTGACCAGCGTTATTATCACACTTATTTATCACCTCTCATCTCTAAAACTATTTTATAATTACACAGATACTGACCAGCGTTACTATTACACTGCTATTTATCACCTCTCATCTCTAATACTATTATATTATTACACATCTACTGACCAGCGTTATTATCACACTTATTTATCACCTCTCATCTCTAAAACTATTTTATAATTACACAGATACTGACCAGCGTTACTATTACACTGCTATTTATCACCTCTCATCTCTAATACTATTATATTATTACACATCTACTGACCAGCGTTATTATCACACTTATTTATCACCTCTCATCTCTAAAACTATTTTATAATTACACAGATACTGACCAGCGTTACTATTACACTGCTATTTATCACCTCTCATCTCTAATACTATTATATTATTACACATCTACTGACCAGCGTTATTATCACACTTATTTATCACCTCTCATCTCTAAAACTATTTTATAATTACACAGATACTGACCAGCGTTACTATTACACTGCTATTTATCACCTCTCATCTCTAATACTATTATATTATTACACATCTACTGACCAGCGTTATTATCACACTTATTTATCACCTCTCATCTCTAAAACTATTTTATAATTACACAGATACTGACCAGCGTTACTATTACACTGCTATTTATCACCTCTCATCTCTAATACTATTATATTATTATTATATAATTACGCAGATACTGACCAGCGTTACTATTACACTGTTATTTATCACCTCTCATCTCTAATACTATTATATTATTACACATCTACTGACCAGCGTTATTATCACACTTATTTATCACCTCTCATCTCTAAAACTATTTTATAATTACACAGATACTGACCAGCGTTACTATTACACTGCTATTTATCACCTCTCATCTCTAATACTATTATATTATTATATTATTACACATCTACTGACCAGCGTTATTATCACACTGTTATTTACCACCTCTCATCTCTAATACTATTATATTATTATATTATTACACATCTACTGACCAGCGTTATTATCACACTGTTATTTACCACCTCTCATCTCTAATACTATTATATTATTATATTATTACACATCTACTGACCAGCGTTATTATCACACTGTTATTTACCACCTCTCATCTCTAATACTATTATATTATTACACAGATACTGACCAGCATTACTATTACACTGTTATTTATCACCTCTCTTCTCTAATACTATTATATTATTATTATATTATTACACAGCATTACATACACCAGCATTACTGTTACACTGTTATTTAGACTTGTACTAGGAAACATCACCTCTCATCTCTAATACTATTATATAATTAATTATTATATTTTTACACAGATACTAACCAGCGTTACTATTACACTGTTATCTATACTTGTACTAGGAGACATCACCTCTCTTTTCTAATACTATTATACAGATACTGACCAGCGTTACTATTACTCTGTTATTTATCACCTCTCATCTCTAATACTATTATATTATTATTATATTATTACACAGATACTGAACAGCGTTACTATTACACTGTTATTTATACTTGTACTAGGAAACATCACCTCTCGTCTCTAATACTATTATATTATGATTATTATTATACAATTACACTGTTATTTACACTTGTACTAGGAAACTTCGCTTCTTAACTCTAATACTATTTACAATGAAATTTGCCTCCCTTACAATTCAGTATGGTTTTGCCCAGGTGTAACTTTCCACCTGATTCAGTCTTATTTTCGCAATCTGGATCTGATCCACATTTATTAGTAGAAGTGTAACACAGACTTTATTTGTTGCAATACACCTGGTCATTAATCAATGAGCTGTCATAGAGGATTCTAATGATAATCTCCTGGGGCTGCACATTACCTTACATCTTTAAAATAAGTTTAAACAACACATTAAAAGAAAGTATCATCTATAGATGGGTTAGATTTACTAAACAGGAAGAAAAGGAAAAGTGGAGATGTTGCCCATAGCAACCAATCAGATTATAGCTAACTTTCTTTAGTTTGTAAAAGGAAAGTTAGCGCTAGAATCTGATTGGTGTCTATGGGCAACATCTTCACTTTTCCTTTTCCTGCAGTTTAGTAAATCTGGCCCATGCAGTATCAAAGCACCAGCATCTTACACAAGTGTTACTATCACTATTCTGTTATATTGATTCATTCCCCACAGGTTTGTGGGATCACTTTCACCACATAGGGGTAGATGTATAATCTGCAAAGCTGTACATAATATGGACTAAAGGTATATAAAGTAATGACGAAATGATTGAGCCAATGCTGCCATCTACTGGTACAAGTCCTCATTACAGGTTTTTTTTGTTTAATCTAGCGTAGCTGTCTAGACATTTAGTACATATCATGTAAAGATAGGCTTACAATAATTTCTTAGGCTCCTCAAACCAGGACATTCTGAAGGTTTTACATGAAATATAAAGTCATTATACCCCTATATCCCTTCCTTTCCTTCCTCCCCCCTCTCCTCTGCTCACACCAGCGGTCCAATTCCTTCCCCCTCCTTATATCTTCTGTAAGTTCACCCTTCCCACTTACTGTGTTAGCTCATGTGAGCAGGGCCCTCCATCCTAGTGTTGTTCCCTCCTCCACCACCACCCCTCTTGTCCCCCACTGCTACCCTTTTACCCCACCCCCACCTAGTGGCTCGCTCTCTACCTCTCACTGCGCTCTATCTCCTCCTCCCTGATCTGCTATGCTTGACGCCTCGCGTTTTGCCTTGCTGTCTGTGCTTGCTTCACTTTATTGTATATTTGTGATATTTTTATATTTATATTGTATTTTATTATGTACTATGCTGTCCATTCCTACCCTGTATGTCTGTACTTGTCTGTCTTGTTGTATTGTGTACGGTGCTGCAGACACCTTGTGTTGCCTTATAAATAAATGATAATAATAATACATTTTCTTTTCTTTAATGTAAACAAAAATGTCAAAAATGTACCTATTTCATCACACTGTGCCCCCTTGTGCTTTGCTCACCTTTCTATATCCTCTATGTGGTCTTTTTTTCTTCATGTAGCGGATCCTCTCTGTGCGGCTCTTCACTGTCAGTGTTGGGATGTGAAGACGTTGCCCCCAACTAAGCAGTGAGGAGGAAGATCTGGACACTGGATATGTCTGTTCTGGACTACATTAGAAACTGACTTGGACTTCGGGACAGGAGTTTCAAGCCGAACTCCAATCCTTAGGGAAACAGGGCGTATAGTGAGCCTATGTAGGGGATCAGGAAGGACCTGTAGACATCTCCCATATTTCTGCGGCTTGGACGGCCCTCTGTGCATGAATTGTGCTCTAACCCTTTTTTTTTTTGCAAAACACTACAATTGAGAAATAGATATCGTCAAAACAAAGGACAAGTACGAGTGACCGGCTGAACCCTGAACTATTTGTAAATATAAGAGACGGGGAATTCTGTGCTCACGTGATGATGACATCCGGGGCGGAAAAGTGGAGATTTTGCCTATAGCAACCAATCAGATTCTAGCTCTCACTTACCTATTACATACTAGACAATGTCAGCTAGAATCTGATCGGTTGCTATGGGCAACATCTCCACTTTTCCAAACCTGCAGCTTAGTAAATCTGGCCACTGGACTTGCCAAAATGGATAAGAGAAAATAACTATGGGCCAGATCCTGACCTTCGTGCGTTAACTATAATATTTAGGCGGACAGAGGGGATGCGCAACCCTGTCAGACGGATCTAAAGCACACCCTCCAACATGACCCCTTCCATTAGTTACAATATACTCCGTAACTGAGCTTCCAACTGTCACTCACCTGGTGAAATGACAACTGATATTTAAAAAACGATTTGTCTCTTGAACAAAGGTGGTTACCATAGTAACTGACAGTTGGAAACTGAGGAGCAGAGTATTTTGTACCTAATGGAATGGGTCATGTTGGATATGCTAAAGGTTTCGTTTTGTACGCCTGGTGAGGCGCTGTGGAGCATCTGGCATGCACATTGCCAGATAGTCAGCTGAATGCAGCAAGCAGTTTGCGGAATTCGTCTGTCGTATGGTGGAAGTAAGGGTGGCAAAAAATGAGTCTTTGTTGTTGTTTTGTGCTGTGCCTACAAGAAAGCCTGGTGATGAACATATTTTATTCTCTACAATGCAAGATTAAAAAGGATACAGTATAGTAACATCACTTCCCCACCAACCATAATAACTGGGGCAAATAGATATAAACTCTTAGGGCCAGATTTACTAAGCTGCAGGTTTGGAAGAGTGAAGATGTTGTCCACAGCAACCAATCAGATTCTAGCTGACATTCTCTAGTATGTAATAGGAACGTGAGAGCTATAAACTGATTGGTTGCTATGGGCAACATCTCCACCTTTCCCACCGCTTAGTAAATCAGGTCCTTAGTTGTAATGAGGTGGATCCTCGTCTCCGTACGACAGGGGAATTACATACGGCGCATACGTAATTCCCCTGTCTTGTAGGTTGTGTGCATGCGCACAACCTTAGTACGTTTGCGTAACGGTTGGCGATCGTAACGAAATTTATGTACGCCTACTGTTACGTAAAATGGGCTTACCCCTCATTGACGACCGTTGTATCTCCTCCGTAGAGGCGGAGCTAGACATGTAAATTAGGGGTCGGGTGGGGAAAGCCCCGTTATGACAAGGTGTGCAGATGTAAGCGTCCAGATTTACTACCTTGAGCAGGGAGCGTAGGGGTTAAATCGTACATACTGACCCTCACACGCCCGTAAGACGTGCATTGGTCAAGATCTGGGCCAATGTACTTAACTGTTACCTACAACTAATACCCCTGGGTCCAAAACCCCTTCTTTTTTATTGTGCAATTTAAAATATATATATATATACATTTATTTGGTCCTGTGTGTCGCATAGAGATGACCAGAAGGCTTCATCCTGGTCTATCAGCCCTTTCAGAGCCCAATCATATATTTTATTGCAGCAACCTGGGTCATAACTGGTTAATCATTTGAGAAAGGTGAGGCCTGAGTGACAGGTCAGACTCACCCAGATGTGGAATAAGGTAAAACGAGCTCCACTGGATATTTGCAGCTTGTCTTCAATTTGATGGCGTCCTCTTATCCGACGGAAGAGCCGGTCTGCTCTATCTCCCTAAACGTCTGCAGGGATCCCGTACACCTGACCTGTGACCATGCACATAAGGAGCCTGAGATTTCCACCTGTCCTGAATGCAGAGCAGAGATTCCCATGTGTCCAGCATTGCAGATAGGTGGCAAGACGGAGATCTTCTGTACTTACTGCATGAACTCTCCTGTTCCTGCTGTGAAATACTGTCTGGACTGTAAGGCTCACCTGTGTGATGATCACCTAAGGGTTCACAACAAGTCAAAGCAACATGTCTTATCTAAAGCAGACTTTACATGCGCCCATGGATATGCCAACTGTATCTGCATAGCCTGCGTTTTGTCTGAGGATCATCATGCCCACCAGGGGGAGCACCTGAGCACAGCAGCAGATATAAAGAAGGCAAAACTTAGACATTTCCTGGAGAAACTTACCTCGAGAAGAAAAGAGACTGATAAAAGGGTCCAGGGTCTGAAGGAGCACAGGACAAAAGTACAAGAAAAAGCAACTGATGTAACTAAGAGAGTCACTGAACTGTTCTTAGAAACCCGAAGACAACTGAATGACCTCGAGAAGAGAGTACTGTGTGACATATCCAGGCAGGAGGAACAGATTTTCATTCCTGTCTCTGATCTGATCCAGCAGCTAGAGATGAAGAAGGATGAGATGAGCAGGAAGATGCATCACATTGAGGAGATATTTAATATGTCTGATCCAGTAACTGTCTTACAAGGCTGGTCATCAATCAAAGAGAGTATTGTTAAGCCTGAAAAAAGGTACAATAAGGATTGTGAAGTAAATGCTATGAGAGATCTGGATGAGGGTCTAATTTCAGTGACTTTGCACACAGCCTTATCGGATATTATTACTAGTATAAAAAGGACATTCTATGTGCAACAGTCACCAGACACTGTACTGAATGAAAACACTGCTTCCAATGATCTATATTTATCAGGTGACCTGAAAAGTGCATCGGGGTCAGCGCCAAACCAGAATCGCCCCAAAACAGCAGACAGATTTCAACATTCCCAAGTTTTCAGCACCAGGAATTTCTCCTCCGGACATCATTACTGGGAATTAGAGACTTGTGACAACGGAAACTGGAGAGTAGGACTGTCCTATCCCAGCATAGCAAGGAAAGGTTACCCCTCCCTAATTGGACACAGTGCCAAGTCCTGGGGTCTCTGCCGATACTATAATTTGTATTTTGTTATACATGACAGAAAAGTAATCCCTGTACCTCAAAAGCCATCAAGTCAAAGAATAGGCATATATCTGGACTATGAAGCAGGCAATATATGTTTCTACGAGGTATGTGATACAATAAGGCACCTGCATACCTACAGCACCACCTTCATTGAGCCTCTTCATGTTGTAATTAGTGTATATACAGGATGGATAAGAATAAGTAGCTAATCGCTATAGTCATTTATGGCTTGAATTCAAAGTTCAGCAGTTCCTGCATAACTAAACCATGGTACAATACTTTACGTTAGTGTATCATCACCTACACTTATTGCATTTTTTGACTGTTACCTATATTTTCACCCAAATAAACCCATTAATGCCTCATTCATATTGATCAGCCCAAAAAAGATCTGTCTATCTATCTTATTTATTACATTACTCTATACAGGCCATAGATATAGAAAATCAAAAAATGTTGTTGCCAGCACTTAACAATCAGTTTGGAGCTACCATTATCCACAATGTCCTATATAAATGATAGCTAGAATCTGATAGTATTTTAGAATGTTCCCATTAGTATTCTCCTTAAAAGGTCTCTACACTGGAGGAAACTTTATATGTTTTAGTGCAGAACAATATTAACATATTTGTTGTACATAAGTTCATATGAAGATAACTTGCTTTTGTCATGGTATGAAAATAAAACTTATTTTGATAATATACATTGTTCTCTTTCTTCACATTTACAGTTTTGTTTGGAATTGTTTGGATGGCGGAGAGAGGTATTTTTGCTGAGTGCTTATGGGGAAATCAGGATGGGGCAATTATATTCAATAGATGTTCCTTATGCAAACGTGTTACAATATTCCATAAAGGTGTCATCGATATTAACCTCGAAGTATATTATGTATCTCAGGACAGGATTCATAATTACAAAATGTGAGAGGAACAGGTTGGTGAGGAAGGGGTAGAAGGGGCAGGTAAGAGGGGTAGGTGGCGGTGGATAATATTTTATATAGTGAAAGTGAGTTTTAGTGATCTGTAGGTTAGGGGATAATCTGATGGATTGTGAGAATGTGAGCCAATGAAGAGGTGCAGCATAAGAGAAGTCTATGGTATAACAAGCAGTATACACAGAGCATAGAAATGGTTTTGTGATGTTGCATAGCTAAACATTAACTTATGCTTCTATGTGAATAATGCAAAACTTTAATCTGTATAATATTACTGCTGCATCAAGGGCCTCCTGCCAACAGAGTGGACCCAGATCTAAATAATGGGTGTTTACAGGAATTCGCATAAACCAGTTCATGCCGCCAACTCGTCAACTTGGAAATGGATTAACACATTTATGTTTCTGAATTGCATAGACAGCTATTGCTGCAAGTATCTGTGACAATGCGTGCCCAAGACATCACATAACTTCAAGCACGCAACCATTCTTCTTGATTGTGGCCCCCAGGCACCGTGCACACCCGCTACACCTCAAGACTAGCCACAAAACAATCAATAAATGTTTTTCATACCAGACAGACGCTGATTCACAATGATCCCTCCCTGCTGTGTAAGGCAGGTGTGGAATCTAGTTCTAAAGTGCTACATTTAACACATATGGAGAGAGATGTAATAATAACAATAGTATGCTGATAACAATATCAAATAATGCTATCAATATTATATTTATTGCTCCTGTCAAATGGAAGCTTTGCTACAATCTCTTTTTATTCTCTTGAATAAGCTATGGGTCAGAATTGTGTAAAATCAGATTTATTTTTATTCAATATTAATATAAATAGTGAGATCTAAAATGCGGACTTGATGAGGACTGATTTAATGATTATATTTCTATCATGAGACAAGGTTGGGCGGATATCAACCTCACAGAAGGGAACAATACTTATATACATTATTTTGTATATTTTTAAGGAACACGGATTTTTTCTATACTGTCACATACATAGACATTAGCTTACACTTTATGCTGTGGTATAAAGGCTTCTCAATGTTCACTTCATTACTTCATTCATTCTACGGGGGTTTGTATAGACTAGAGATCTGTGCTAATCTATTCATATAGAACAATGATTTGATACAGAACATAAGAAGGTCATTCTACAGTTAAACACTAGAGGGCAGATGATACAGAACGTAAGACGGTCATTCTACAGTTAAACAGTAGAGGGCAGACTTTAAACAGTAGTGAATACAAGACCGTTATAACATCATTTGATCAATACAGACTAGTGAGACTACTGTAACCCAGAACTGGCTAATCTGTGGCACTCCAGATGTTGTGACACTAGGAGACTGAGCCAGCAAGGACTGCTACGAGTTAATAAACTCATTTCATGCAGTTCAGTGCTGGCAGAACATAGTCCATTGCTCAAAAGAAGCAACAAGTCCCATCGCGAATCATAAAAGAGCCTATTATGACCCAATTATAACAAGTTCAGGGGTTAGGGTTGATAATTGTACCCTAGTAGAGGGGGCATGTCCTGTGATCAGGAAGAGGGGGCGTGTCCTGTGATCAGGCAGCGGGGGCGTGTCCTGTGAGCAGGTAGAGGGGGCGTGTCCTGTGATCAGGCAGC
>WWET01000002.1:83239-104832 GCA_011038615.1 Limnodynastes dumerilii | reverse complement strand
ACACTGTTATTTATCACCTCTCATCTCTAATACTATTATATTATTACTACATTATTACACAGGTACTGACCAGCTTTACTATCACACTGTTATTTATCACCTCTCATCTCTAATACTATTATATTATTACTACATTATTACACAGGTACTGACCAGCGTTACTATTTAGCCTTGGGCTGGGACACATAATATCACAACTCTAATACTGTTACCAACAGATGACATTTGCCTCCTCTGCCATGTAACATGGCTTTGCCCAGGTGTAACTTTCCTCCTGTTTTCCTCTTTTTTTCATACTCTGGATCTAGTCCAAAGTCACCACCAAACTATTATGGTAACTGGTAAAACGCTCACACCCCGGCATTATAATATGTTGATTTTAAATGCCAAACCCAATGAAGGTTTTCCAAGGGCACGGGCTATGTTAGAGGTCGCTTGTACATGAAAACGTCTCCCGCTGAGCTTTAAAGAGAAACCTTGTGTTGGCCACTTCCTGAATCTGAACAAGACACTGATGTATTTATGACAATTATGTAAATCCTACAGGGATAAAACCGTCAATAGAGGCTGCGGCTGAACGCGCTGCCAGCTGTCATGTATCAGAGAGGATCGTCACACACCCTCATGTTACAGTGCGGTCACGTTGAAAGCCCAGCACGGTCTGAATTCTTAGACCCTGTTTAAACTTGATAATCCTATTAGTATGAAATAGACGTGACACAGCCACCAAGCCGGGGCTAAGACACATCATTTGTATGCAAGGGTGTGGTTTGCTGGTGTGATGGTCTGTTTTGCAACAGACCATCGTGTGGCAGTTGAATGGTGACTTCCGCTAATTGTCGTCAATCTCCATTTTTGACAGCGGTGGCGCTGTGACTCCCAGAGATGCAATGATTTGACCGCCGACAGGTAAGTGCAGCTGTACCCTAGCCCTACCCTTAACCCTTCCTATCAAACAGCCTAACCAGTAACCCTAACTCTATCCAAAGCCCAACACAGTCTGTCGCCATTGGTAACATGCCAAAATAGGTAACGATTCCCAATAGTCATTTTCTATGTTGAGAGATATTTGGAAATGATACAGCCGCCATTCAGCTGGAAACCGCATCCCCTATGTAACAGACGAGAAGGGTAAAAAGTAAGGAGTTAACTAGCAGGTTGAAAGACAGTAACTAGCCCATAAAGCTTACACTCCATGTGTCATCCCGCAATACAGAGAAGGGTGTGGTCTCAGTATCAGTTATTACGGACATAGTAATAGACAGACATACCCTTCGCTAAAATGTAGCGTATGCTCCGTTACACGCTGGCCTGGGTAATGGATATCGCACGGGGACAGTATAGGACGGCGTCATTGCTGTAGCTCTGTAATGATCCACTATATACACGAGAGAAAGTGATACAGGCGGATAACAGCGTCACAGACGTATCACGCGGAGCCGAACACCAACAGACAGAGCACCAGTCACCGGTACACAGATATACCTCCATGCGGCACCCATGCTTCACAGTAACATGACGTCAGCATATGCAATACTTTAGCATGAAAGAAAAGGTCACAAGATATTGCAGGAAAGTAGCAATAAGAATGTATTTTATTATGTGCTATTTATTTTACTATGTGCTATTTATTTTATTTTGTGCTATTTATTTTATTTTGTGCTATTTATTTTATTTTGTGCTATTTATTTTATTTTGCGCTATTTATTTTATTTTGTGCTATTTATTTTATTATGTGCCATTTGATTGTAAGAGTGTTGTTTTTAGCGAGTAAAAGGTCTGTACACAGTAGTTAGGGGTCGCATCGCAGAGAATCGCTGTGAGGTGTTTTCTAAAGGACGCCATATTATATTACAAGCCCTAAATACTGGTAAATCTGACGTATAAATAAGGGCAAGGAGATCTCGTCAGTGCTAGACAGACAGCAGCCGCCATCACTATCAGCGCAGGATGAGTATTACTGGTCTACAGGAAGGCCACTGAACAATGGGGCCCCCTCTCCTTACAACACAGGAAAGTAGGAGTTATTAATAGACCGATTGTTCCTATTTGTAGAAGGGTTTAGGATCATGTGAACGCCTCTCGCCTGCACACACCCGGTTCAGGGCCCTAGTTCCAGGCGTATAGCACATAAAGAGAGACAGCAATGCAGTATCTTATAGGGTTACGCATTTAAAGACACCTGTGGAATATGCATTCTCTTCTGTAACCTCGCCTCAGGGCTCACATAGATTTTATACAAGACGTGGCCAGTACACAGGAGAAATCCGAGCCACCTGGGACCTTCCACCTACTACAACAGTGTGAAATAGAGCTTCACCGATAGACTTGTCATACCAGCAACGCGTTTCGACTCACTAACAATGCTCAATACATTAGGGCATCAGGTAGCTCTTCATGCATTACAAATGACAATTTCCCTCATTAACGGGTAACTAATGACACAAACTACATGCAAATGTCTCAGGAACTTCTGCAACTGTAAAAGGCATTGGGTTGGAAGGAATGCTCGCCATCAAGCACCCACCCAATACACAGCAGGGGTCTGGAATAATCCCAGGGGTGGTGGTCTTTGAGTAAGAACCATCTGAGGGGCTGCACGGAGATTCTTTCAGTCTTAGGGTCTGTCCAGTTACGAGGTTCTGCAATAAAGCGGATCGCATGGACTCCTCGATAATAACGACCAATCATAACACCAACGCAGCGCCATACAGTCAACTGGTCACGTCCAGACTTCCTGAACACCACAGGATTATTCCAGGATGCTGCAGCTATTCTGCTTTATGGGGAGAGCCGCACCATGCCCCGGACCTCCGTTAGATAAGCTGTAACAGGGCCTTGAAGCATATGGTCTGCAGAGCGGTTAGTGTGGACAGAGAGAGGCGTTAATATGGCACCCAGAGGTAAACACCAGCATGCAACCTTAATGCTACGTTCAATTACCCATGAATAACGTGGGAAAAATGACCTTTTCCTGCCTAGTGGGGGAAAAGAAAGACATATTATTCCAACCATTGAGATGCAGTGAACACGCGGCATAACATCCCCTGATGGACACTTACCTGCCAGTCACACACCTGAAAAGAAAGTCACGTCAGGACCATATCATGATAAAGGGGACACTGTACAGCGAGAACACGGCTACACATTGTCCCTCATGAGGATCTCCACCCAGGACGGATGATAAAGCTTTAGTGGAGACGTCTAGAAGTTATATGTAGTACAAGCATCTATCGGCTCTCTGCTCACTCCCAGCCACTATGCTGCTGCCACAGACGGCCAGCTGTGTGGTCAATACTTCGCCCACAGTCATGTAAACAAGCATAGTTATAACTACACAATGATATACATAATATGTATAATACACAAATGGGTACAACAGAGACTGCCAACATCGTGTACATAGACCCTACAACTACCAGCTAATGAGATGTACACCAGTACCATGGTAACGAGAGCGAGGGCATCACAGGAAGAGAGCAGGAGGATGGGCACCGGCAGCTGGGTAAGGGGGCAGGAGTAATGATGCCGGAGTAGTGTGAGAGCTTGAGGCAGAGGGTAAGGGCGGGTCTGGCCAATCAATGGCTCGACAGGAGTTGGGAACCTACAAATCCCAGCATGCTCGGCCAGGCACCTGCTATGTCACTGCAATTAGCGCATGTTAGCATAATACTATGGTTTTCCTGGCGCACACCGTACAGTTTCCCAACATTGTCAACGTTCACGCGAAACGAGTTTCCCTTTAATATATAAAACAGTTTAAAGCAAAAAAACGCTACAAACGTGATATATTAAAATCAACACCAGACACAGAGAAAAAATGGTGGGCCTTCCGACAAGTGCGTGTGTGTTTCCTAGGGTATCAGCTTACGCATTTTACTTGTACGCCTGAGCACGGTGCCAGTGGGAGGGCTAATTATTTCAATGTATCCCGTCCCGTTCTATCCAAGTTAAACACATCTTCTGCTATAACACAAGGTTTAGGCTCAGTCCCTCAATACACGCTGCTCCCTGCAGGCTAGTGGCTGAGCATGCAGCATGAACAAGAAGTGACTGAGCAAGAGCGGCTCACTCAGCAAACTCAGAGCCACGTCTGATGCCCGGAAAGCACACACACACCTGGGTAACGTGAACCGGCTCCAGCACTCACCCTTTATCGAAGTACGTCGTGTGCCCCGGATACTGATACTTCGTCCCGCTGTTTAATATGCTGCTACTGCTGCTGTTCAGGCTGCTGGGGACATAAGACTTGCGGGAGGCCTGGTCCTTGGCGAAGTTCCTGCATGCGGCGAGCTTGGATTCTAAGGCCTGAGGACAGAGGCGAGAGCGGAGGACGGGACAATTAACAGGTGGCCGACACTGGCAGCGCTCGGTCACATGACACGTCACAGAGGTGCGGACAGATAGGAATTAGATTGTGATTTGTGAAACGGAACATAACACACTGTATGACCAATCACATGATGAGGACACCGCAAAAACATTCTTTTTACTTCGAAACAAATGCAACTTTACTTTCAGAAATCAACGTCACAGAGACAATCTTGAATGTAAACTCTGGAATACTTACACCCACTTTTCTCAGGAGGTCGCCCACAATATTAAGTGCAGATATCCTGGCGGACGGAGTAAGTGGCGAGGTACCGAAACCGTTTGGTATACCTTAGACACAACAAACATGTCGTTAAACACAATGAACTGGCATTGTAATGGAATGAAATACAATCGGGGATGGTGGACACTAGCTTGGGAGGAGCGCTAAAAAATAGTGCCAATGATATCACAACTTTTCCTAGTTACACGCAACCCGATAACCTGAGTGTATTTGTGTAAACACTGTTTCCAAGTAATAGGATTAGCAATACAATAGCCTCGATCCTAGTATACGACCCAGAATTACGCTGCCGTGTTCAGGAGTACAAAGAGGCAAAAACTATGATTGTTGCAACTATGGCTCACAATCTTTAATTGTAGACTCATGGAACTCACAACCAGCAGATATATAAAAGGGCAAATCAATAAGAGAATTCTCTATAACTCATTTACATATTATGGTCCTTTTAATACATCTAGAAACAGCTTGAGGACAGAATTTAAAGTGTACGAATACACCCCTGTTATAGGGTAATGACAGCGATTCACTAATCACATAAGGTGGAAAATTAAGCCTATAAACTGCTGCTTCCTTTAACAAAAGAAAGTCATGTGACATAGTCTTGTAAAAGATGGCCGTCCGTGAGGGTCGAGGAGAGAGGTCTTCCGGTCTCCAGGGTTGGCTATGAGGCGCAGGGGGCACTTACCTTTCGGAGAGGTAAAGCTGTTGTCTGAGATTTTGCCCACAGGAGTGGCCGGTAAGGAGAGTGAGGCCTGGACGGCGGTGTCGGTCTTCTCACAGTCTAATGTTGGCGAGCTGGGCGCGGATTTTCTGGTCACATCGGTCTGTCTTTCACGGACTGCCAATTCCTGCCTTAAATCTACCACAGAGACACAAATCATTGGGATGAGCGCGTCTGAAGCCAATGCAGCTTACAGCCAATACATGGAAACATCTCCAGCACGTTCAGCAGACGTGCTATCGTGCTGCGTAACCCAGACATCGTATCCGCCACCATTTTATGTGCGTACAAGTTCTTCAATTTAAGACAGGCTACTGGGGCCGTCGCACAGAGGCGTGGCTATAGCAGGGATCTGATAACCTGCTCATGCTGTGCACGGACGTCCTTAAGCGACAAAAACAAACTGGATCCCAGGAGACTGCGGCGTCTGTATTATTAATGTATTTGGAAATAAACAGAAATGACCTGCTGGGAAATATGTTTTTTTTATATTATGGGACAACAAAATTTGAAAAGAAATAATTCCTGTGTTTTTTTTATGATTCAATTTTATTTGTCAAGAAGATACCATAAAACAAATTAAGGACAGTGGGCCGGATCCAGAACTACGTCAGCTACTACGCGTGCGCAGTAGCTATTGTTCATTGAATTTCGTCCGTCTATGGAAGACGGACGTAGTTCTGGATCTACCCCAGTGTTTGTACATATGGCCCTGTGAGGCTTTAAAAGGATGGTTCCATTTCAGCCAATCACACGAGCCACGCAGCATCTGATTGCTCAAGCGTCATGTCTCCTGACCAATCACGTGGGCCAAAGTGCACACCTTCCATCTATACTATTATGAATCTCATCAGTCAGAGCGCAGCATGATTGCACTGAAGCCTTGTTCATTTCACGCTTGCTGGCACTGTATAGCAAGTAAAGGGGTCTCAGCACAGGTAACGATTATACCAGTTTAGCTGAACATTGATGTATTTACTGCAGAGATCCATTTCAATACCAGTCTTATGTAACAAGGAGGATACATGGACTGCGTCTTCTCGCCATTTCTGTATAATACGTCCATGTACATGGATCCAGGGATATATTTAGACACAAGCTGTCATGTGAAGCTCTGGTGACAGCTCAGGGTGTGTGCAGCAATACAATGAGTGATTACGCTACCTCGAGCCTCATCCTTTAATCTCTGCACAGACACCATCAGAGACTCCTTTTCATCCAGCTCACTCTCCAGGAACGCGTTCCTCTCAATGGCCTGGTTCAACCTCTGCTCAAAGTCTTCCAGAGACACGATGGTCGCCCTGCAAGACAGGAGAATAAAGGCTTCAATGCGCTGCGTGCTTTCAGTAACCGTCTACACAAAGGGAAGGGAAGCGGCGAACACGATGCGCGACTGTCTCTTTCCAGCCATAAACCTTTAAGACCTCTTCAAATCCGACCTCTCAGAGAGGAGATTACGTCCTGTCATCGTGTTATCGTTACCTGATTCACGCTGACATCACGGCCTAATAAGCGCATAATAGAGGAGACGCCGCGCTCTCCGCTGTGTGGGCAGAACGCTAAGGCTAAGTGCCCTCACTGTGAATGACTGGCTCTCATTTACCTGTTACCAGGGGATAGGGCTCACCCCTGTAATTACACCTATAAGGGCCATAATGTGAGTTTACAACCTGCTAAGTGAAGGGCCGGTAAACCCTTAATGATCGCGGCTGCTCCGCCACCCACCAATAAATGGTCACATTCTACACATATTTTCTGTACAGAGAAAGCTGCTGTTACCCTCATGTCAGGAGATAACGTCACCATGCGACAGACCAGCACCTGTGACCACCTGTCCTTCTCCTCCTCACATAAATCATTCAATGAGAATACTGTACACACTTATACACTATCACCGGGGACTGTATATACCAGACACAGGTCTGCATTACCCCTCTATACCGGCTAATACGCTGCGTCACCGGGGACTGTATATACCAGACACAGGTCTACATTACCCCTCTATACCGGCTAATACGCTGTGTCACCGGAGACTGTATATACCAGACACAGGTTTACATTACCCCTCTATACCGGCTAATACGCTGTGTCACCGGGGACTGTATATACCAGACACAGGTTTACATTACCCCTCCATACCGGCTAATCTAATATTTGTCTGACTATTTTGCCTGCTGCTATTTTTGCACCTTTTTAGACCAGGCCAATACTAAGTCCAAACCTAAATAACACCCCCCATAGACCTTGCCATTAGGCCACACATTCAACCTATGTTATTGCCAATTGATCATTATAACAGTGGACTGAACCCAAAATTAATAACATCAGCTGACCAAACGCACGCGGCAACTTCATACGAAACCAACCTCCCTCAAGTACAAAAAGCAGGACTGCAAATTAAATGCGTTAGTCTCCGACCCGAAGAGAGAGATAAAACAATAAGACTCTGATAAGGGTTAAAAGGAATTATATGGACGAGAAGGTGAGAAGCGGAACTGTGTTTGAAGGTCACCGTAAACAAGATTACATGCGCAGAGCCAAATATGTATTTCAAATAAGACAATGGGGAAAATAAAGACACAAAGCATGCTATCTCCTTTCAGGTATTGTTATATACTGCACGGAATGGGTGGCGCTATGTAAAATAATAGGGGATTGTATACATCAGAGATAGAGATACCTCATATTGTGCTGACATCATGTTCATGTAAAATCCTGACCTTCAGAGCTGCACTATTTACTCTGCTAGATCTCTCTCTATAAAACAAGTGGTGGCCATAAACCCATTATCAGCACTGACGGGAACAGCGGTTACCAGCCCAGCCGTCCTCAGTCCACCCGTCACACACAGCGCCGCTTACTCCCGGGAGGCAGGGTGTATTTATATCCTGGCGTCTAGAGCTCCCAGGGGAGACGCCGTAGAATCCTCAGCACATAAATCAGAACCGTATCATTGCTGTAACCGTTCCCCTCACACGAGGCCACGGGCTGGCCCACCAGTGCACACTCACCGCTTGGCTCTCTCCAGGTCGTCATTGGCCTGCTCCAGCTCACGCACGTATTTGTGGAGTTGGTCCTTGATACTGCGAGCCCGGCCCAGCTCGTCCTCCAGAAGAGACACCTGCTTGTAGCTCTGCGAGTACTGGTGCTCCAGCTTCTCCTGTGGAGTCGTACCAAAACAATGGTCATTCTACAGGTCGCTTCACAGCGAGAGGGGAAGCACAGGACAGAGCAGGCAGAGGCCACACAGCGAGAAGGGAAGCACAGGACAGAGCAGGCAGAGGTCACACAGCGAGAGGGGAAGCACAGGACAGAGCAGGCAGAGGCCACACAGCGAGAGGGGAAGCACAGGACAGAGCAGGCAGAGGCCACACAGCGAGAGGGGAAGCACAGGACAGAGCAGGCAGAGGTCACACAGCGAGAGGAGAAGCACAGGACAAAGCAGGCAGAGGTCACACAGCGAGAGGGGAAGCACAGCACAGAGCAGACAGAGGCCACACAGCGAGAGGGGAAGCACAGGACAGAGAGAGCAGGCAGAGGTCACACGGCGAGAGGGGAAGCACAAGACAGAGCAGGCAGATGTCACACGGCGAGAGGGGAAGAACAGGACAGAGAGAGCAGGCAGAGGTCACACAGCGAGAGGGGAAGCACAGGACAGAGCAGGCAGAGGTCACACGGCGAGAGGGGAAGCACAGGACAGAACAGGCAGAGGTCACACAGCGAGAGGGGAAGCACAGGACAGAGCGGGCAGAGGTCACACCGCGAGAGGGGAAGCACAGGACAGAGCAGGCAGAGGTCACACGGCGAGAGGGAAAGCACAGGACAGAGCAGGCAGAGGTCACACAGCGAAAGGGGAAGCACAGCACAGAGCAGGCAGAGGTCACACAGCGAAAGGGGAAGCACAGGACAGAGAGAGCAGGCAGAGGCCACACAGCGAGAGGGGAAGCACAGCACAGAGCAGGCAGAGGCTGCGGTCGCACCTTTAACGATTCCACCTCCAGTTTGAGTCTTTGGTTGTCGGATAGCAGCTCTCGGTTCCTCTGTTCCGCCTGCACCAGCTGCGTCTCCAACTCGGCCTCCAACTCTCTGCTCCCTTCCTGGAACTCCACCAGCTCGTCGCGAGCCTCCTGGTAACTGAGGAGAAAAAGAGCAACGAGGAGCATGATTACAATGTGATCACAGGAGCGCGCGATTAAGGGATGCAACTGCCAAGAGAAATAGCTGCATCCATCGGTCACTCACAGACAAGACGCCACTGTGCCCCTGATACAGGTGCTGGGGTGTGTGCTTGGGACGTCTCAGTCAATCTTCAAATGAAAATATTGGACAATATTGTAGAAGAAAAAAAAGTTTTTCCACTGTCTTCAGCAACTGTGCCATGGGATCCAATGTGAAGAATTGTGATTGGGCGAGGAGAGAAGAAAGCTTAACAACTTTTATCCAATCACGAGGCTCAGGCACCCCAGAGGTCAGCTACAGAAACTATGGTCAGGATGATTGGAACCATAAGAGCAGCAGGAAGCCACCGGACACACTGCGTTCAGACAGATGCTCAGACATTACACCGAGCTGTACTGAGTATACACACACAGATAGACGCTCAGACAATACACCGAGCTGTACTGAGTATATACACACAGATAGACGCTCAGACATTACACTGGGCTGTACTGAGTATATACACACAGATAGACGCTCAGACATTACACTGGGCTGTACTGAGTATATACACACAGATAGACGCTCAGACATTACACGGAGCTGTACTGAGCATATATACACAGATAGTCGCTCAGACATCACACGGAGCTGTACTGAGTATATACACACAGATAGACGCTCAGACATTACACGGAGCTGTACTGAGTATATACACACAGATAGACGCTCAGACATTACACCGGGCTGTACCGAGTATATACACACAGATAGACGCTCAGACAATACACCGGGCTGTACCGAGTATATACACACAGATAGACACTCAGACATTACACCGGGCTGTACTGAGTATATACACACAGATAGATGCTCAGACATTACACCGGGCTGTAGGGAGTATATACAGAAAGGCAGACGCTCAGACATTACACCGGGCTGTAGGGAGTATGTACACACAGATAGACGCTCAGACATTACACTGGGCTGTACTGAGTATATACACACAGATAGACGTACCTCTGTTTATAAGTCTTAGACAATTCTCTCCAATACACGATTTCTTCTTTAGGGCTCATAAACTCCGGGACTTCATCGTCCATGTTTAGGGAAATCTAGAGAGGAAGAGGAGGAGGAGGTCAGTATAAAGGAGAAATAAAGGTGTGTGGACACTAGTAAAGAAGCCGAGGGCCGACGTCTTTTAATCGTGAGGTGTAAAAAAACGTAGCTTCTCTCTTCATTAGATGAAAAATACATTTATTATACAATTATTGGAGCCACAAAAATATGAAAATTCAGACTGATTAGGAATCCCAGCTGCGTGTCTAATGGAGAAACATGTTAAGGTTCTGCTCTTGTACAAGGAGAATAAATATACCTATAATCTTATACCTATAAATACCTATGTGTTTCTGCATGTTATGCAGGTGATGAGGTGTAAGATGAGCTGTGATGACTAGGAAGCAGCATGATAAACACAGGCAGTATACAGTATACATCCCATCCAGCACAATTCAGCTAACACATGAACAACCAGATGACATGTAGAGAACAATCCCTCCCATCATCCACTACATGCTGAGGTTATTCAGTGCCGCTGCCATATCTTCACACCGTGCATGACCGATAAACACAGACACCACATTCCTGAACACAGCACGACACACGTATAGCAGCCATGACACATCCCTGTGACTGCACACATCATATACTATTACACTCGCACATGGCCACAAACGCCGAGACGCCGCCAGCGACCCTCCAGAGCAGATCCAGTGACAGTCATGTGGACGGCAGCACATAGACCGTAAACAAAGGCTATTTCCAGAGTATGTCCAACACTGCCGGAGGCCCAATGTGTCACATTCATAAAGCGAGGGCTGCAGGAGCCCGGGGCCAACATAGAAGGAGGTCACTGGGCAAACAGTCTGCACCAGCCAGCGGCATGAACAAGTGTCTGCTCCCTCTGCTTTATTTACACAGCACCTGACAATGCTTAATCAACCAATCACATTACTCCCTGATCCACTGACACACACACACACACACACACACACAGAGACACACACACACAGACAGAGACACACACACAGACAGACAGAAAGACAGACACACACACAGACAGACAGAAAGACAGACACACACACACAGACAGAGACACACACACACAGACAGGCACACAGACAGGCACACAGACAGGCACACAGACAGGCACACAGACAGGCACACAGACAGGCACACAGACAGGCACACAGACAGGCACACAGACAGGCACACAGACAGGCACACAGACAGGCACACAGACAGGCACACAGACAGGCACACAGACAGGCACACAGACAGGCACACAGACAGGCACACAGACAGGCACACAGACAGGCACACAGACAGGCACACAGACAGGCACACAGACAGGCACACAGACAGGCACACAGACAGGCACACAGACAGGCACACAGACAGGCACACAGACAGGCACACAGACAGGCACACAGACAGGCACACAGACAGGCACACAGACAGGCACACAGACAGGCACACAGACAGGCACACAGACAGGCACACAGACAGGCACACAGACAGGCACACAGACAGGCACACAGACAGGCACACAGACAGGCACACAGACAGGCACACAGACAGGCACACAGACAGGCACACAGACAGGCACACAGACAGGCACACAGACAGGCACACAGACAGGCACACAGACAGGCACACAGACAGGCACACAGACAGGCACACAGACAGGCCAGGGGTAATAAGATTCAGCAGCCAGTTCATCTACTAGCATGGTTTTGTTTTTCTCTTTTACTTTAGTTGGAGTCAGACAGTAGTTAAACAACACAAACATCACATTTCAATACAGAATAGTGGAGAGCTATGGATATAAAAAAAAAACAGCAAGCATATATTAGTACAACAACACTGACAAAAATGATCTAAAATATAACAAAAAATAAAATATAAATAAAAAACAGAAGAGGGGGATGATTCTGCGTCACCCTAGTAAAGTTTTTTCTTTTTGGGACATTGTGGAAGGGAACCCATACAGACATGGGGAGAACTCCACACAGATAAGACCACATCCAGGAATCAAACTCATGACCTCAGTGCTACCCCTCACGTTCTTTCCAATCATTCTCCAGAGTCTGCGTCGTGCAGCTCCCCCTTTGAGTGCCAGAGGGTCTGGTGAAGATTGTGTACGGTGATAGGAGCCTTTCAGCAGATGCAGGTCGATGGATTGGGTATTGTATCTGTGATATTGGTCTGCCGTAGGATTGCATAAACCCTCAGATCAGGAGTTGGATCTGAAGAGCATTGGACAAGGGTCTATCCAACTTTACACTTGGACAAAGCGGAAACAGTAGATTACCGTCTATACCGGCAGCCGCTGAGGGTGTTAAACGCAACGTCTCCCCATGTGACCTCTTCAGATTTAGGTCATGTGACATGCTGGGACAATGGCTGCATTCTGCAGAAAGCGCAATGTGATGGCGGTTTATATACAGAAACACGATCTGTGGTTTTATTCCTGTCTGACGAGTTTGTGATCACAGATACAAAGCGGATGCTCATTACACTTCTACAATCATTTGCTTATAGGCACAGAACTGTCGTTTATAGGACCTTGAGAAAGGGCCGAAACGCGTTGGTTCCCTATTGTACTACCTTCTGCCTCGTTCCCAGCAATCCATCAGTTACCACTAGGACTGACATCGGGACACATATCCGAGAGATCGTCTGGGGGGAGGAACACCACCACCTGTCAAACAGCGGACGTGGCATTTATTTTTTGTGTCCACATCACGATCAAACTAGAAGAAACGGACACAGAAGCCGACAGAGAGACCGCAGAACTACTAAAGAAGATCAAAGAACGCCTGAAGATCAAAGAACTGCTTTGGCGTCAAATCCCCGTGCACGAGGCTATTAGCCACCACGGACTTTTAAGAAAGTATTCCGGTCTACATAACCACAACAACTTTCAGAACCATTATCCAAGCGTAAGTGAACCCGCACTACACCTTGGATATAGAACGGAACCAAACCCTTCAAATACTGTCAAATTGACCTTTCTCCGGATCACACCACACTTGAGATTTACATCGTAGAACAGAATACTATGAATTACACATTAATTTACATCGTCTCGCTTAAACGAACAGCGTCTTCCATTGTTTCCATATTGCATGTTTACTATCTCCGCAATATTGTCTGTTTCCATGATTAACTCAGCACCAGCTTTTAAGAGATAATTAGCCCAGCTAAGTGGAAAAGATATGTGCATATATGCTTAACGATGTGTGTATGATATACACCCACAATCCTGATACACAGCCGTCCCTAAAAACCTACCACCTATCACAAACATTACCAGCGCCGAACAGCAACTCTTATTTTCACACTTCTCTGTGTGCTTATACACGGACAATGGGCCTGATCCAGACCTACGCCGATGCGCTGTGCTTACTAAAGCACAGCGTATCGGCGTCCGCTGTCCCCGACACTCCCCCTGTGCGGGCATATGGCCCCTTCCTTACGCCGGCTGAATGCTACCCTAACTTCAGCCAGTGTAAGGAAGGGGCCATACGCTCGCACAGGAGCGTATGGCCGCTTAGCACGCCCCCCCACCTTCATTTACTTACCTCCCCCCGTTCGCTTACGCTCGCCGTCCTAGCGACGGCGGGCGTAGGTCTGGATCAGGCCCAATATCACTACCGTAAAGTATGTTGTAGGCAGCAGGTCTAGAGCTCTCAGCACCAGAGTCTATTCACTTAGATTCACGGCTCCCTTTCTCGCACAGAGCTGCCGCTGGTCTTTGTAACAAAGGTTATGGAAATGTACAGTATGCGTTGGTGGTGGCGCTCTGTAATACACGCTAAGCGCAGATGTTGTGGAACATTCCTAAAAATGAGGGACACATCCCCCGAGAGGGAATTATCTCTGAACACAACAGCGGCTTATCCCCTGCCATCATTTCCTGGTAGGAAACAGAAACGTGAATGAAGAAATATTCCTGGTCCCGGCTTCCTCTCACAGATTTACTGGTCACGGTGACATCAGCCGTCTGGAATGAGCTGTAAGGAGAGAGCGACGGTTACCCTGATGTAATCCGAGAGGCGTAGACTGCAGGCAACTGGATATAGCTTGTTTAATAACAGGGGCAATGAAAACAATCACCGTCAGAGCCCGGAGGGTGCTAGAATTTCCATAGAGCAGGGAGAAAGCTGCAAAGTCTTTATGAAGGGCTGAATACCCGCCAATATAAAGTGGAGTCGCGGCGATACAAAGATAACAGCCAGTAGCGTTGAAGACGGTCTGACCAGACCACAACAGTACAGCTGAGTGTGGGAACACCCGCAAGCGATCGCCGGGAATCCTGCAATCAGCTCTGCAATCTCTCAGTGGCAATGGGGTAGATCCAGACCCAAGTACGTTAGCGTTTTTAAGCTGACCGCTGACGTAATATCGCCTAATTGTATTTACTGCGCATGTGCACGGCAGATGTCACACCCCGTAACTCTGAACGTACGTACCATCAGTGTAAATACGAATTAAGAGGCGTGTTCCATACGACACCCGTGGTTATGTTTTATAGGCGGAGGGAGGCATTTAAAACAACCAACGTACTACGAGCGAGGGGAGCGGCTGCAATGTGAAAATCTGTGGTTGTTAGTTCTTAAGTCAACTTTTTGGCAGTCTTTAAAGGTTAATAAATTAAAAAAAAAAAAGGCAAAACAACCACAAAACACAAAGAAAAAGGAACGGTCTGGTGCACATGAAACATGCAGACAAACAAAATGGCCGCCCTCTCGCAAAGCCTCCCCACAAATGTCACAAGGCCACTTCCATGAACAGCCAAGTCTAAAGCAGATACAAAAGGCGAAGTCGGGCAGATTAGGAACAGGCTCTATTTTTGGCCTTTAAGACGTTAACAGAGCAGCTAAATAAAGCTGACAGGGGAATATTTATGTCATTTGTACAGACAGTGCTGACATTTTATAACCTGTAACTACTTGTTACATAACACGGAGACTTCCCAGGAATGACAGACCGGCTTTTCTCTCAATTAACACAACAGGAGGGTATGTGACAGCCAGAGGAAGACTGGTGAACAATGAGGGGAGGGGGCGTGGGATTGTATGGGGCCTAACAATGGAAGCCATGAATGGCCTTGTGTCAGAGGGGTCTATTTATGGTGGTATGTAGGGATGTTATGGAATCCAGGCTCAGAATACAGGGGGGATTATCTAGTCCTCTACTTAAGGGTCAACAAACTAAGGTTTTAGCAGATGATTGTATTGAGCCCCCAGGGATTACCATACAGGTTGTAACTAAACAGCCTATAGCCAATAAGACAGCACAAAACACAGAAAGTGCCAGCAGATAAGAGCCACGCTGCCCATCCAGTCTGCCATGTTGTTTATTTTACCATACTGACCCTAGATCCTATTTGACCCTTAAATTTAGTGTAAGATTCAGGATATCCTTATATGTCTCCCAAGCAGATATATATTGTAAAACCACGATAGCCTCAACCACCTCAGATGGGAGGTTATTCCACTTATCAACCACCCTTTCAGTGAAATGTTTCCGCACATTTCCTCCCACCCTTCAGTTTATACCCCTCCTTGTATTCTAATACACCTCAGCCTTTGAATGCCCCCTTCCTGTACTTGGTTACATCTCTTGATATGTGTTAAAGCTGCAATCATATCCTCTTGTCCCTTCTCTGCTCCAAGCTATACATGTTTCGCTCCTCTAGCCTTTCTTGGTATACTGTGTGACACAGGCCATGGACCATTTTAGTTGCTCTTCTCTGCTCCAAGCTATACGTTACTTCCTCTACTCTTTATATGTTGTGTGACACAGGCCATGCACCATTTTAGTTGCTCTTCTCTGCTCCAAGCTATACATGTTTAGTTCCTCTAGCCTTTCTTGGTATGGTGTGTGACACATGCCATGCACAGTCTCTAATGTATTTATGTCTTTCTGGTGATACGGCCTCCAGAACTGACCCCAGTATTCTAGGTGAGGGCGTACCAATGACCTACAACAAGGTATTACGAATACCCCTTTCACATCACCACGAAATACCCGGGATTTTCACCAAAAACCCGGGTCTCGGCAAAATCCCGGGTATTTCGTGTAGATGTGAAAGGGGCACTTCCAGTGGACCTGTGTCAGAAGACCCGGGAATTCAACCCAGGTGAAAAGAAGGGTTATTCCCGGGTCCGACACGGGTAGGGGTGCAGTGTGAAAGGTGCTACCTGGGTTTTTCAACCCGGGTAGCACCTAATGTACCTCGATTGGTGGAATTTTTTTTACTATTGCCCTGGCAACAAGTGTTGCCAGAGCAACGGTAAACAAATTACGCTGTGCGATGACGACAGGGCAGACCCGGGTCTCGGAATTTCCCGGGTCTGCCCTGCAGTGTGAAACGGGGTCTGTGAACCCGGGATATTGCCGGGGCGGCGATATAAAAGGGGTATAATTCTCTTAAGATGTCTGCAGGTTTGTTATTTATTTTATTTCTTTCACCTATTCACAATACAGTGCTGTTAGTTTATATAGTTACATCTTTCTTCTACTAGGCACCATACAACAAGATGTTTAAAAAACAATATTTCAGATCACCAAAAATACATTCAGAGCAAGATTAAAGTCTTAATTCTGACTTTATCCAAACAGGGGAATATAATGCTTGGTTTGTGCGATTGCTTAAGAACAAGATGATAATATTAATAAAAGCCGGGTCTTTGTTTCTGCTTCTTTCATGTGGTTTAATCATGCCCCAAAATCTATTTTAAACACTCCAGATAACATGCCTGAAGGTAAACATGTCCCCATCTTAAAATAGGAATCGATTTGTATATCTAGACCATGAAGGAAAGTAAAAGGCAAATGTTACATGACTGAAAGTAACTGAAAGTCGAGGTTCCCACACATTTAGTTGTAGAAAATGCCTCGTGGAATAAGGGAGTTAATTAACGTGACGTTTCTGCCTTCAGCTATTAAATAGGACTCAATAGCTCCCACTGTCCATACAGCCTGGAGACTGCGTGTAATCAGACCCAGCACCGTGATCGAGACACTGCCTGCAGGGAGACTCCAACGTCTAATCTCCGAGTGCAAGTCCATTCCCATAATATACATGCAGGAAGATACTCTCCGTGGCCATTTAGAGTTGAGCTATTTATCATCACCTCTAAACTCTAATAACTCTGTAACATGGTTTAGCCCAAGTGCAGATTCGCACCTTTTCTGAATTTACCCCAAAGAATCCAGATTTCTTAGTGTCCAGAGGTCAATCATCTGATGCCATGGACGGTGGAACAATCCTGCATGAACACAGGGGCAGGTTCAGTATCCGTTATTTGGATTTCCGAAAACGATCCCCAATCCGAAAGGTTTTTTGGGGGGGCCGCCATTTTGAAAACTCCTGACCTCATGTGAGGGATCGCGGTCAAAATGTAGGCGCACGACAGTGTTTTCTTTAACATATGTGTGTTTCTTCCTAATGAAATAAAACGACAGCATAGCATTTCATCAAAACAAAGCATCGTAGGTAGACCCCGAGAGCCTGATTCAATTACAAATGCGCACCACAATAGACGGGAAGACGATTGCGGTGCGCATTTTCCCATATTACGGTAGCTGATTTTATGTGCGTCTATGAGACGCGAATAAAAATTAGGAAAAAATAATTTTAAAAAATGCACAATTAGCTGTGCACCGCAAAATCCGCTTGTGCGAGCGTAACCGAAGAGACGCCGAGAGCTACGGCTAATGCTTACTGTTACTGCGCTATACATTACACTATATTAATACAATGACTTTCAGGATGGATTCACAGTTCAGTACGTCGCTCAAGCTGCTGGCGGAATCAGGTGACTGTCTGGAATCACGCACCCGATGTCACGAAACGGGGTCCAGGTGGTATGGTGCTTGTTTCCGTCTGCGCGGAGATCCGTCTCACAGGACGGCCCACCCACTCCACCTGTAAGGTGTGCAGGGGGAAAACCATGAACAGGTTACAGCAGGGGCTGGGTTTAAGTGTTCCATGCGGATCAGCGGTTTTACAGATCACAGATCCGCGCGGGGGAGTTAAGGCAGGTTTATAGCAGCGGAGAGTGACACGGGAGCTCACCCCCTCCTCCGTGCCATCTTGCCAGAACTCTGTGCACACAGAAAACACACCGACCCTATGGCAGGCCTGGCCAACCTGCGGCTCTCCAGGTGTTGTGAAACTACAACTCCCAGCATGCTTTAGCTGCATAGGCACAGCTGATACCTGACCAAGCATGCTGGGACTCGTAGTTTGGCATGGCATGCCCTATGGGTTTAATGTCTCTATGACAACCACACGTAAACAGTCCAAGACCTAAGTTATTCTGCAATCCAAAACAGTGCTGGATCCGAGCGTTCTGCAACCTGTGTACACAGATATCATAATACACAATGCATTGTTATATGGTCACAACAATCTGTGTGTTTCTCTTGCAAAGACTTTAAAAAGAATCTCACATTAAGGGAACAGCAGAGACATCACATAAACATGCAGCAGATACAGGATGAACGCTAATGTGTGTGATTACACCATGTACCATCCACAGGCAGCAAACTACTTTATTTGTTCTCTTTGAATTTGTGGAAGAGAAACAAACACCTTTTATAAAGAGAAAAAATAAGCTAAAAAAAGAATATAGAGGAAAATACACATTGTTTAATATCTACAACATTCATCACTGCTCTTTATGCTTATAAGACACATACAGATAGCAGTGAATAGAAGGCTGATCAATGGCCAGGTACAATACGCAGGCATGTCTTTGAAGCCAGACACGCATGTTAGCACTGTAAGGAGTGTCTGAATGCAGAGCTTACATATCAGAAGAAAAAACCCCATTCATCACCAGAGTCTAGAAAAGCTGTGATAAAGGCAGGTGTAGGCAACGTGCTGCCACACACAGGTACTGGGGTACTATATGTCCCAGCATTGTCCATTCAGTGTAATAGCTTGATAGGATGCTTGGGCCTAGTCTAGTGGCATAGAGGGTGGTAGAGCAGGGACAGGTGATTGGTGGCACTAAGAAGTTACAGGTTATCCCACTGGTCATAATATTAAGTAAATTGGATGTCATTGGCTGAGAATAGAGCCAATCATACAGCAGGTTAGTCCATAACTGGATAATGCTGGAAATCACCTCCACTGGTATCCGCAGTGCAACCATTGTGACCCCCAGGGGCATAAAACCCAGAAATATCATGTACGGGGACTGGAAGGGGGGAAAATATTGTGCAATTATTCCGGTGATTACATGAAAACAAAAAATGTAAAGACGCCAAATAAAAACCTGACGAAGCAACTCCTAGGATGCGATTAATATGTTCCCCAATGTGAATGCCTGAAGGGACTTATGTTCACATCTTAAAAACAGCCATGTAACCATAAAAACAGAGGCGATCAGCAAGAGCCCCGTGATTCTGCCACCCGTTATTCAAGGTGCCACATAAAAGGAAAGATCATGGTCAATGAAGTCAGTGTACTGTGTGGTACATGCCCCAGGGAATGAACCCGTCACTCAGCATTTTGTAGCTAAGACTTCTTCTATATGGCTTTTATAGCTTGTAATTAGACTGTGACTAATACACAGCCAGAGGGGGGCGCCAACACAGTGCGGTCATTATGCTGCAACAGGGCATTGATCAGAACTATTTATTGGCCCCATGACTACAGATGATTAAAGATTCCTTTGGTTCTAGAGGCTTTCCAACATAACATGAACCACACAGGAGCCCAGTCTCACAGACACAAATGCTGGACAGGATACATGAGACTGGACAGTCCGATCCTTCAGTTTCCCATCTCCATCGCATAGAAATTCCAGGAGGTACAAAGGTCAGGATCGGTATGTGGACAAAGGGAACGTTATTTGCCAAAGCAGTGTTGGAAAAATCATTGCTCTCAAGCCTGGGTGGGTCTATATTCATGCCAATCGAATAGCGTAGAAATTCATAAATCTTGCCCGGCCCTTTATTCGGTAATAGTACGGCTGCTCTCTCAGGTCTGGCGTTTATCCGGTCACATAGGCATTCAGCGTTTGCTCTTGGTGTCAAAAGAATTAATGATTGGACAGGTAATCATCCAATCAGACTCAGCCACCATTAGGTCGTCCAACATTGGATTTCATTTTTATTTTTTTTTGCAAAGCATTTTTGCTAATTTGTCCATATAAAACACCTAGTACACATAGAAAGTGTATAGACGAGGATTGACGCTTAACAAAAAAATTGCGGTTTTAAGAGTTCTTCTGGTAGAAGAATTCCACCAATTTAGGGCAGGTAACGTTAACGGATATTAGCGTGCATCTCTGCAGCCACGTTTTCCAGCACCACGTAGATCTGAAAATATTTACGGAGAAGAACGTGACAAGTGACATCTCCCTGCAAACCAATCACAGCACCGCCAAAAACAACCATTCTTTTTATGCCAGCAGTGAAGAGTGTGGAGACTGATTCAGAGATGGTACACGGGCATGCTATGTTGTGAGATCCTGCATCTAGGGTTACAATAGGTATATATGCCAGCATTTATGACACTGGGACAATAATAACACAGAAGGCGATCACTTGTCACTTTACATTTTACCCGACCCCAGTAAAACCCAGACGCAGAGTGTTCAGCACACAGTACACACACAACAGCCACAAACACACAATATTATGATCCATAGATGGATAGTCATCTGCTCCACACTACACAGAGCCGAGCTGCAAATGAATTCCATGTTTTTGAAACCATGTACAACGTGCTGAGAGCGTGTATAGGGACTGAGGACCCAGCTCAGGGCAATAGAGAACAATTTACCAGCAATCCAGTGCAAACCTCTCACAAAACACATCCACAATATATGAGAGGGTGACACGCAGGGAACACCCAGGCGGGGAAGATGAAGAAAATTCTGACAAGAAAAGATCTCCTCTCTATAACCTGCGTTACGTGTCAACCGGTGTCAGACATGCCTCTAACAGATGGGTCTGCCGGTCCACATGGATTTAATCCTACTCTGTTGTGTATCTCACTCTCCCCTT
>WWET01000002.1:64073-74486 GCA_011038615.1 Limnodynastes dumerilii | reverse complement strand
AAGCTGTGGGTTTGGAAAAGTGGAGATATTGCCCATAGCAGCCAATCAGATTCTAGCTCTCACTTTCCTATTACATACTAGAGAATGTCAGCTAGAATCTGATTGGTTGCTATGCGCAACATCACTTTTCCAAACCCGCATCTTAGTAAATCTGGCTCTCAATCTGGTTTGTTTTATAAATAATGGGGTAGATCCAGAACTCCGCCTGTAATCGTTTCCTTACACAAGCGTACTTCTATACACTCCTCTAGGCACTTCCCTTGCATGTACGTAATTAGGCCGCTTTATGCGTTCCAAAACCTACCTTAACTGCTGGCAGCGTAACAGCCCACGTTCGCACGCATACGTATAGCCTGCCCATACTGTACGATTTAAATGCAAACCCCCGCCTACATTGCGTCATTTCATCGTACTTACGGCTATCGTAATGTTGGCACGCCCCCTCGAACGTTTTTACGCTATTGTTACGTGAAAGGCCCTTACGCTCAGTTACGTTGCGTAACATAGCGTAACATCTGCCGCACATGCTCAGTACATACAAAAAAGCTATTTTACGTCTCCGCCAGGCGTAAATTCGCCGGAAAACGTAGTTCTGGATCTGCCCCAATATGGTAACATGTGAGCGTTAGTTTAGGAGAGAGCTAAATTTACGGCCCTGATGGATAACCTTATAAACCTCCGTTGACGCATGTAAGGCCCTCCAATCACCCGAAGGGCCACCCATTACCTTTACTATTAGAACAAAGTGAAAATAATGTATTTAGTGAAAGAATACGATATGCAATACCATATCAGAAGGCATCTTACACAAGTGTTACAAGCTGTAACAAAGGAAAGGGGTAAGGGTCGCGGCTGAATGATTGGAAGGACACCTGTTGGCTGCCATTGATACACGGTCCCTGTGGTATAATATTGCCTATTTTGGTTGCTAGGTATAATGATATCCGCCGTGCCAGTCTCTCTGTCTCCCGTGTCCCTCGTAGGGTTCTGTATTACCTTGTCTGCAGCTGTTAGTTCGCAGATTACAAAGACTAGATTGTACAAGTCTCCTGCAGACACATTTACACAGTTACAAGATCATTGAAAAGGGAAATTGTGCTGCCTTGCGGCCAGATTTTCTAAGCTGCAGGTTTGGAAAAGTGGAAATGTTGCCCATAGAAACCAATCAGATTCTAGCTGACATCTAGTATGTAATAGTAAAGGTAGAGATAAAATATGATTGGTTGCTATGGGCAACATTCCCACAGCTTAGTAAATCTAGCCATAAGGCTGGGTACACACTGGGGCTTTTTCGAAAAAGATAATCTTTTCAATCACATAATGAAGACCATCTCACCAGTGTGTACTGTCCACAGACCATTCACCAGATATCTCACCAGTGTGTACTGTCCACAGATGCTGAAAAATCTTGTGAAACGCTCTGTGATCTTTTGATTTGATCTTTTGGAGCTCCTAATATCCCAGATCACCGATGGAAAGATATATTTTGCTTTTTGCAGGTGTCTACGGTCTATATTAGGAGCTCTTTGGACAATACACACTGGTGAGATATCAGGTGCAACAGTCTTTTGGTTGCGTGGTTGGAAAGATTATCTGCTGATAAGCCCCAGTGTGTGCCCTGCTTTTGTGTCAGATGTGTTTGAATGGATTAATGTGCGCGCACAGGGAATAGTCACACAATGCTACTCTGAAATAATGTTATACAACTCTACGTCAGGTGGAGAAAATAGGCCACACAGTGATCCCCTTCCCACCAGCAATGAGGTCTGGGGAACCGCTGTTATCTTCTTCAATGCACACTGACAGCAGCTCTTTATTCTGCACCCATCCTCTGGTCTGAGCTGTAGATAAAGTGTCTGCCGGCCAGTACTGGTCAGGGGGGGTTGCTGGGTACTCAGAAACACCCCTGTATAGAGCATATTCTAAAGCATGGTTGCCGACTTTTGGCAGCTTCCCTCCGGAAGATCCCGGAGAGAAGCTAGCGACGCATGCGGGGGGCGGGGCTTAATGACGTGGGTTATGCATTAGGCTCCGCCCCTGGCTCATTCTGCCCCATTTTTTTATTGAAATAGGGGTCGGGACGGGGCTTGATGCCGCAAATTGCGTCATGAAGTCCCTTCCTGTGTCTAGCAACACTAGTATACTAGTGTTGCTAGGCAGGGGGGCAGGACTTGCAGGGGGGCAGGACTTGAGGCCGTGGTTTCAGTAAAACCACGGGCCTCAAGTCACTTGCGGGAGATTTGCTGGCTCTCCCGGGATACCGGGAGTACTGCACGAATTTCGGGAGTCTCCCGGACATTCTGGGAGAGTCGGCAACCCTGTTCTAAAGTCAATATTAAATGCTTTAATCCATTGGCTAATGATTCTCTTAGTAATATAACTGTATTTTAAGCTTCATTAGTTTCATAGTAGATCGATCACTAGGTGTAACTTGCAGTGTTATAACCCCTCTCTAGCCTGTCAATTGATATCCACTTATTTTGCTTTATTACATGTTTTGCTTGTACTTTGTTCCAAGGGTTAAGGTAATATAGGGGTGAATTCTGAGCAGATCCAGGCAGATTACTAAGAGTTATGAGGTGGATTATCAGCGATGGAGGCCTGAATTTGTTTAAGGATGGCCCAGATCTATTCACAGACTATAAATGTGACACAGATTTTTTCACACAGATGCTTCCGTATTCAGATTGCATCGACAGAACTTTCACTGTTTTAGTGAAATGTATTTATACATTTCCCAATTTTTTCAATATCTTAAGTTTATATGAATAAATATGTCTTTTTTTCTGAAATAGCTAATGCAGGTCTTTCCACATCGGTGGTCTATAAATCGGTGCAGAGCAAGAGATTTGTGTCCTATAATTGGGGTGGTATTATCGGGACACCGCTTGCTCCTTAGGTCACCAGAACTGTGAAAGAAAGCAGCCGAAGAAGTAGCTTACACAATTAAAAAAATACGCTACCCAACTACGCACTGGAGACGGAGGGAGACATTTAAATTGCACAGTATGAGCTGGGGTTGGCGGTTACGTCCATCATGAAGATATGTACGTGCACGGTTACTTTGGGAGTGCATAGTACTCACGATAGCGTAAATACGCCATGTGACCAAACGTAACAAGCTCGTAGGTCTGGATCTTCCCCAATATGAATGTCTGTATGATAAGTACATCCCCCCGGTATCAGACACAATTAAGTATAAAAGGTGTTGTGTATCTCTGTCCCTTTTCATGTGTCATGGAAGAAGTCAGTAACAAAGCTGAAGTCTCGTAAGATGGAGGTATTCCATGGTTGCCGACTTTTGGCAGCTATAAATCGGTGCAGAGCAAGAGATTTGTGTCCTATAATTGGGGTGGTATTATCGGGACACCGCTTGCTCCTTAGGTCACCAGAACTGTGAAAGAAAGCAGCTGAAGAAGTAGCTTACACAATAAAAAAATACACTATCCAACTATGCACTGGAGGCGGAGGGAGGCATTTAAATTGCACAGTATGAGCTGGGGTTGGCGGTTACGTCCATCAGGACGATATGTACGTGCGCGGTTACGCTTGGAAAAGTTAAGGTAGGGTTTGGGAGTCGTAAATCAACAATAGTGCATCCGTCCGATGGGGGTTTCTTTGGGAGTGCATAGTACTCACAATAGCGTAAATACGCCATGTGACCAAACGTAACAAGCTCGTAGGTCTGGATCTTCCCCAATATGAATGTCTGCATGATAAGTAAATCCCCCCGGTATCATACACAATTAAGTATAAAAGGTGTTGTGTATCTCCGTCCCTTTTCATGTGTCATGGAAGAAGTCAGTAACAAAGCTGAAGTCTCGTAAAGATGGATTCCTGTGCTCGCTCGCCTCCATTTCAGAACTGAATTGATAATAATAATAATAATGGTAAATAGTGCTCTTTTCTGCAGTATATGAAGCAACTTAAGGCAGGAAGTGGGGGGAAAGTGACCTCATAGGAAGACTTCATGGGGCCTTTGAGTGAAACACAGGAAATGCAGAGAAGACAGGAAGGATACGAAGCTTGCAATGCTAAAAGAATGCCTCGAAAATCCTGCCTGCAGACAGCTTGCAATGAATTTGTGTGGCTTTAAACCGGGTACACACCGGAGGCTTATCTGATGATTATGGTGCGGATCACACGATAACCTTCATAAACCTCCGACATCTGACCAGTGTGTACTGTCCCAGGATGCTGCAGAATCATCACAGACTGCATTGCATGGCGGGATTTGATTTTTAGGTCAGCAATGTCCCAATGTCTGGAGAAATCTTCAGTGTGTACGGACACATGGGGCTAAATTCACTAAACTGCAGAAAAGGAAAAGTGGAGATGTTGCCCATAGCAACCAATCAGATTCCAGCTGACATTCTCTAGTATGTAATAAGAAAGTGAGAGCCAGAATCTGATTGGTTGCTATGGCAGGGTTGCTGATTTTTAACAGCTTCCCTCTGGGTGATCCTGGAGGGAAGCCATAGACGCATGCAGTGGGCGGGGCTTAATGATTACATTTATGCAAATCACGTCCTTAAGCCCTGCCCCCTTGACTAATACTTACCCATTTATAGCTTTAATAGGGATTGGGGCGGGGCTTGATGGCGCAAATAGCGTCATCAAGTCCCTCGCTGTCCCTAGCAACACTAGTATACTAGTGTTGCCAGGCAGGTGGGCAGGACTTGAGGATGTGGTGTCCATGAAACCACAGGCCTCAAGTCCCATGCAGGAGATTTGCCAGCTCTCCCGGAATACTGGGAGAACTGCCCGAATTTCGAGAGTCTCCCGTACATTCCGGGAGAGTCGTCGACCCTGTGCTATGGGCAACATCTTTTCCTTTTCCACAGCTTAGTAAATCTGACCCATGATCTTCAGAGCAACGATTGCCTTATATGTGTGCATAGCCCTTCCTATATGATCAGAACAGCACCGGTCAGATTGGGTAAACACAGCAATCGATCCAATGATCCTGCAAGTGCTGTTCTTGCACACTATAAAGTATAGCCAATCAGCCAATTATCTATTGATCAGTCCACTAGTGTGTACCCAGCAGTTATAAGCTGTTTTTATGATATTAGTTTAGCCAACAAGTAAGTAGAGTTTTTGTTATAAGTAATGTAATAAGGGACAAGATGAGAAAAAATACTTCGTTTTAATAATGTTCTTTTCTGGGGTTTCCTTTCATCTATAGCGATTAGAACACTAACAACAGGGTGAAGGCTATTAACAACAAAGGCTTAAACTACGGAGAAACACTAAGGGGTCTGTTTAGAAAATAGAGAGCATGGGGTAGATCCAGAACTCCGCTTGCAATACGTTTCCTCGCGTAGCGTATTTACGCGTGCGTGCCTTCTATACACTCCCCTAGACACACCCCTTGAATGTACGTATTTTGTCCGAGTTCCGTTTTCCAAACCCTACCTTAACTTTTGCCCACGTAATCGATGTCATCCGCTCACGTACGTATGAGCAACATGGACTTACGCAGCTAAGCACGCCCATACTGTACACTTTAAATACAAACCGTGTATTTCAGACGTATTTTGGACTCACGTAAAATTGGCACGCCCACACGTACGGATTCACGCGACACATACGTAAATGGCTCATACGTTCACATTTACGCTACGTTAAGGAGCATATTTTCTGTGGTGCACCTGCGCAGTAACTACAAAATAGCGATTTTACGTCTCTGTCAGGTGTAAATTCGCTCAGAAGTGTAGTTCTGGATGTGGGCCATTATTATTAAATGAACAGCTGTTTTCTTCATATTTTAGCTCTCTCCCTCCTTCCAGCCATGTAGTAAAGCCCCGGTGTGAATGATAGATACAAGTGGAGATGATGGCGCGGAGGAGAGGAATCGTGAGAATACACATTGGATCTGATTCACACCTAGGAAGCTTCTGCTTCTTAGGGGCGTATATTTAGGAAATACCCTATCACGCATGCATAGTAGGTCATTTACACAATCTACGTACCGGTTAGTTAAAGACCGCCCAGAGTAGTTTAGTTCAGGGTTGCCGACTCTCCCGGAATATCCGGGAGACTTCTGAAATTTGGGCAGTTCTCTCGGTATGCCGGGAGAGCCGGCAAATCTCCCGCAAGCCCCCCCAGCCAGCAATTACTCCTGTAATCCCCAGCTTTACTAGGGATGTGTGGGGCTTGATGATGTCATCAAGCCCCGTCCATCCCCTGAAACGCTAGAGAATACAGGAGTGATTGACAGGGGGCGGGGCTTAACAGCACAATTTGCATAAACCGCGTCATTAAGCCCCGCCCCTGGCAGAAATCTATGGTTTATGGCAGAAACCTCTGGGTTTGACCTAATACCGCCATGGGGAGTGTTTAGGTAGAAGTGGGAGGGGGGATACATTTAGATTGGCCAGGGAAGGCGGGAGGAGGCGTAAGTTCCTTATTAAGAAGGAAACTACTCACTCTTAACTATGAATACGGTCCATTGTAACACAAGTTATGGAATCACCTACAGGGGCGCCTTGACACAGGGCAGGTGAGCTTCTCTCTATATACTGACTTAGTAACTGATGCAGAGGTGAGCATAGCCTGGTGGCGTGATTTTGCACTATGCATGCTCAGAAATGTTGTGCAATATCCTGACCCACACAGGTTGTCAATGTACATTAAGGGTGTGATTATGCAAGCTCCCGATATCGTGTAGTGTGACTTATGGGCCTGATCCAGAACTATGCCTCGGAGCGAATTTACGCGTGGCTGAGACGTAAAATCGCTGTTTTGTACTCACTGCGCATGCGCACCATAGAAAAAATGCACAGTAACGTAGCGTAACTGTGAACGTATGGGCCATTCACGTATGTGACACCTAAATACTTACGTGTGGGCGTGCCAATTTTACATTAGTACAAATTACGTGTGAAATACGTGAAGTAGGCGGGGGTTGTATTTAAAGTGTACAGTATGGGCGTGCTTAGCTGCGTAAATTCGTCTAGGCCATACGTACGTGTGCGTATGAGCGGGGGTTGTATTTAAAGTGTACAGTATGGGCGTGCTTAGCTGCGTAAATTCGTTCAGCCCATACGTACGCGTGCGTATGACTGCGGTTACGTTGGAGAAAGTTAAGGTAGGGTTTGAGCAGCGTATCTTGACAAAATACGTCCGTGCAAGGGGTGTGCCGAGGGGAGCGTAGCGAATTTACGCGCACGAAAATACGCTCCGCGAATAAACGTACGGCAAACGTAGTTCTGGATCTACCCCTATGTCCAATGATCGAACCTGCACTTCCTTCTGGCCGCAGTTCCCCATCTGTCTGACTCCATAATGACTGGAAAGGACAGCAGTAACACAGTAATGAAACTCTGCATTCTGCCAGAGCTACAGGACTCCCATTATTATATTATTGCTACACACTCCGCCATTTGGTCACGTATCTGCATTGTGATTGGCTGCTCCATGCCCATACACTACATTACATAGTGTTATACTTTGTTCGGTATTCAGAGCCGGACCTGTTTTTGCTCATATATAGGAAAAGAAGTGTGGTCTGTGATCACTTTTTACTAAATATTAAAGTCCAGACTAAAGGATTCTCACAAATAATTTTAAACCACCTAAGTCCAGCGTTTTTTTATACCACTGCCAGAAATGCAAATGAATTAAAGACCAGCCCACTTTAGGGTTCACACTCAGAGCCGTATTCAGAGAACCGTTTCCCTAATGGTACACAATGATACGCACGGCCGGTGCAGGCCACACCCCCTCACACCCATGACACTCCCCTCTATCGGTCGTGCTGTCGGTGACTTCCGCCTCCATAGACCACTTGTCTTTCCGTGAGCAGCTGCGTGCGTATGTTTCCTCCAGACGTGTGATTCATGTTAGTCGCGCCCACAGACCTTCATCTAAATGCCATTTTTATTTAAATTTTCACGTGCGTATTTTTGCGTTGCATTTTCGTACGTATGTATCCAAGTGCGTTTCACAAGTCCGTCCGTGAGGCACTTACATGCGTATAGTCAGCGCAAACTACGTACAAAGTTACTACGCAGGCGCAGTTGAAATGTACCTAAAAATACGCAGGGAACTGGCCGTGAAAACGGTTCTCTGAATACGGCTCAGATCCCAAACTTGAACATGAAGAAGGTCACAAAGCCCTGACAGTCATTCCTTCACACAATAAAATCTGATCTGTGACCTGCATTAATGAGAGGAACACACACACACACCATTTCCCAGGGCAGAGGGTAAATCTGGACCAATCAGCACTTATTTTACAGGAAAGCCTCATGTCATGTGTATAATCATTCTAAGTATGAAAAAATGTATAAAAATTATAAGGATAAAAAAAAGTGTATAAAAACAATAAGTATAAGAAAGTGTATAAAAATTATAAGGATAAAAAAAAAAAATATAAAAAAGTGTTTCAAATTATAAGGATAAAAAAGTTTATAATAATCATAAGTATAAAAAGTGTATAAAATTATAAGGATAAAAAAAAGTTTATAAAAATCACAAGTATTAAAAAGGGTATAAAATTAGAAGTATATTAAAATTAGGTATAAAATATTTTTGTAAAAAAAAAAAGTATCTAAAGTATCAAATATTTTTGTAAAAAAAAAAGTCACTAAAAATTAAGTGTCTAAAAGTATAATAAAAATAAAACAACAACAAAAAGAAACAGTAATTTTCATGGAAAAAGTTAGTGAGTTTTTGGGAGAGTTTTGGATTTGTGGCTACTCTTCCTCCTGTGAGAGATGTCTGTATCCTGAGCCCTCTGTGAATACCAGGTTTATCTGTGCCCATGACAAAGCTTTTCCCACGCTGGCCCAGGGATGCCCCTCTCCCTCTGTGTTTATTTCTCAGGGAACCTTCAACAAAGTGCCCCACAATAGTGGCATTCATTCATCCCAGGCGGCCCTGTGTGTGTCTGCACGGGGGAGAGGGGGACTTCTGTAGGAGAACTCATGGCTTTTCTGCTATTAATGAAGAGACACCACAGCTGACATAATGAAGATGAAAGCACTTGCCCATTTAACCTCTCCCCAGCACACAACATGAGCACAATACAAAAGGAGGGACCTATGCATTTTTAGGGATTGTTTTGCCTGGTTTGTTCAATGAACCATATTAAACGGATCCTATTATTTCATAGAAAGTTCTCATTGGTCGGTTGTGTCGGATTGTTTTATAACTTTGAATAAAAACTCCATCATAGCTCAGCAGTGTCTTAGACTGGCCTCTAGTGGAAAACAGTGTCACAACACCCAAATCAGCAGCAATGATTTCTTTATGCATCAAAAGATCCTAAAAAAAAGTAATATAGGGGAGGGTTCATGTGACAAGCAGAGAGCCAGGGAGAGACCGGATCCCCAATATTAGGGAATAATGGTCTGTGACAGAGAGGCTGAAAGATTGTTTCCTACAGCATGAAACAAATTAATGTATCCAACTTGTTATTGCTTTAGTCTGAAATGTAGAATAATATCCTACATAGAATGTGAGACAGAGTCAATTACAGTGTATTGGCTGTAATAAAGCCTAATCACTACAATTAGGATGTCTGTCTGCACCCCCCCTTCCTCTCTCTGTAGTGTAATTCCCAATTCCTGTTTCTATCACTGAGATGGAAAATTAAGGAATAGGATTCATAATACAAGTATGCAGAGCAGTATACAATATATAGGTCAGAATACACAATATAGTATAGGATAGAATATACAGAGTAGTATACAATATACAGGTCAGAATACACGATATAATATAGGACATTATATACAGAGCAGTATACAACATACTGCAAGGTTAGAATACAATATATACAGCAGGATAGAATATACAGAGCAGTATACAATATACAGAAGAGTCCACAATATACAAAAAGGATACAATATACATGTCTGTATACAAGTCAGGATATAATATACAGGAGAGGATACTATATACAGAGAATGATGTAATATACAAGGTAGGGAAAAATAAACAGAGTGGAAGTATAACATTTTCCAGTACACTCTATAAAATAAAGGGAACATTTTTATTTATACTGTTATAATGGGTAGTGTCCATTCTTCCCTAACCTCCTAACACCCCCTCCTCCACTCCTCTAATCAACTAAAGACATGCTGGGGCCAGTAGTTCCACATTTTCTACTCCCATTTTTTCTATGAATAATAAATAACCAATTATTATACATGAATAGAGCCCTTAACATTGATTTAAAACAGGTTTTAGATGTAAAATTAGACGAGATTTTTAACCCATTACTGTGTTCACCTAATTATTGTTAGGAAATGTCATCTGCTCAGTGTGTAACACTGCCACCCTGTGGCCACAATAAAACTGGCATTTTCGGCTGTCTATTGCTAAAGGCAGCCTATTGGAGCGGGGATTGCAATCGCTTTGTACAGCTCTTTCTGCTATTGATTTTGTGATATAAAACTCTTT
>WWET01000002.1:51998-63030 GCA_011038615.1 Limnodynastes dumerilii | reverse complement strand
CAGGAGTAACTCATTTCCAGCACTTACTTAAGTCTGGATCCAGCCTATTGCCATGAAAAAACACATTAATCTAGAAATAAACTTATGGAAATGTAGTAACTGGCAAGAGCCAGGAGAGATGTGCTATCAAACAATGTTTCAGGAGCCATAAATTCTACAAAATAGGCTATAATTTCAACTGATAGTTTAAACCATGGTATAAACCAGATCCTCAAATTCCACCAACAGGGCATGTTTTCCAGGTCATGAGTGATATGAGGACCACTTGTGAGAACTAAATAATATGCACTGTTAGTGGTACCTAAGGACTGTGGTCCAGAACCACTGGTTTAGACTAAAGCTGGTGACACATTGAGAAGTAACCTGGCACAAAAGATCATCCTATAAGAGCGCGGATATGAAAGATAACCTTTGACAGATGTTTTGATCTGTTGATCTAAAGATTTGATCTTTCGGTGTGTCTGATCTGTCAGGTCACGTTCAGCAGATGTTCACATCCAGAAATGTAAAAGTTGCTCAATCTTGAAGATAAATCTGTTAGTGTGTGTAGTCACTTTAAGATTGTTTGAAATGGTCAGATCATCTGTTGATTGGATAAATGTTGAATGACACACTACAGTTTCTCGAATGATCAGATATATCCTGACAATCTAAATTGCCCATCAGCTACGACACACTACACACAATTTGGTTGAGTTTTCATTATTTAATCATTTGATATGTAAAAATAAAAAAGGTTTAAAAGCTGCGATTAAATGATTTAGTGTACACACTTGTATGATATTGTTCCAAATGTTCATTTATCATGTGCCTAGAAAAATAGTTGTTATAAAAAAAACAAAGAAAAACATAGGCCCGGATTCATACTACCGGACTACACGCAATCTACGTAAAGGAGATACGTAGATTACGTAAAAAAATTTACTACGCATGCACAGTAGCAAAAAACAGTAAACTACAGATGCATATGCTATACGTCCGGTAGTGTGAATCTGGGCCGTAGTAGCTACTCAGCTTATGGTCAACTTAAGTAACATAAATTGGACTTGCTTGAGACCTATCCTAAACATGAATGGGTTTGGACAGCTTGAAAGGGAAGAGAGAATGAAATAAGACAGGACTATGACATGAAAAATGAGAATTGAAAAACAGCCCTGAAAATAATAATAAAAAAAGAATTAGGACATTGAGCTGGATCAGAAAAGAACCGCTAACAAATACCCAATAACGCTAAAGATAGAATATTTATTACACACAAATAGAGAGAAAGAGCCCTTATTCCTCCTGCAATAAACCTCTCTCCCACACAGACAAATGAAGGTTGACACCAAGCTCTCTTTCATGTAATGGGAACCAGAAAGCTGGGCCCATGAGACAGAAAGAAGTACAATGTCAAGAACAATTATTAGAAGAAACTTATCTCTGTTACTGGCAGGATAAAACAATGAATGGAATGACAGCAGAGGAGTTATTCTTCATCCAAACTGCTCAATGGCCCGTATTCAGAGTAAAAGATGTATAATATATACGTCCGGTGTTTAGCTTACGATACGATTGCGCATGCGTAGTCATTTTTTAACGTAATCTACGTATCTTTTTCTTACGTAGATTGCGTAAATGCGGTCTGAATTATACGTCCNTTACGATACGATTGCGCATGCGTAGTCATTTTTTAACGTAATCTACGTATCTTTTTCTTACGTAGATTGCGTAAATGCGGTCTGAAAGATGTTATACGTCCGGTAGTCTGAATACGGGCTCTGGTTCCTAGGGGAGATACATTGACGATTAGTGAACGTTATATATGTAATTTTGTCACTTCACAGTTAACAAAACACAGTAGTTATAATACCATGAGTTTGCAAATAAAATAAATTGTTGCAAATAATCATTTTTGTGCACATATAAACTGAAGAGCCTGTATAATAAAAAAGGTTCATTCCACTGAGGTACCCACATGTCCTAGGAACTAAATATTTTGCTGCTCAGCCTTAATGTATAAGGAGGATATGCAACAAAAATAATATTAATCTGACCAATGTATATCTAGCTTAGAAAATGTGCTGGATTTGGGATCTTTTGGGATCTTTGGAGGGAGAAAGGTTGGTCTTGAGTAACCCGACTCCCAGTTTTCTAGGATTCCCAGATGGATTCACTAAAGTTTTTTAGGAGTCTTTGGAGGTGGTAATGCATGGCTGCTGTGGGGTAGCTGGGAAACAAGGATTTTTATCTCATTTATGGACATCAACATTGTTGAAAAGCTGCTGGGTCATACCTGGCTAACCTGTGGCTCTCTTTAGGTATTCCAAAACTGCACAGGTATAGCTGATACCCATCAAAGCATGCTGGGACTCGTAGTTTCAGTATACATGGATAGGCCTGTTCTAATGTGGTCCATGTAGAACTCCTTTAGTCTCTTGTCTACTTAAATTCTGAAATACAAAAATAAGAATGAAAGGATTGTGGGTCTCTGCTGAGAGGGCTCTATTTCTAATAGGCCGTTTCTTCCCAAGCCAGTTCGATCCTCCCTGAAAACGAAGACCACGCCCCAAATGGTAAGTATAAATTTAATCCAACCCTTACCCTAATCCTTCCCTTTCATTACCTTAACCCTAACTCTCCCTTCCCCGCAGCCTGACCCTTCATTCCCCACAGCCTGACCCAAACCCTCCTTTCTCGGCAGCCTGACCCTAAGACTTCTTTCCCCGCAGCCTGACCCTAAGACTCCCCTCCCCACTGCCTGACCCTAAGACTGCTTTCCCTGTAACCTAACCCTAAGACTCCTCTCCCCGCAGCCTAACCCTAAGACTCCCCTCCCAGCAGCCTAATTCTAACTCACAGCCTGACCCTAAGACTCTCCTCCACACAGCCTAACCCTAAGACTACCCCTCCCCGCAGCCTAACACTAACACTCCCCTCCCTGCAGCCTGACCCTAAGACTCCCTTCCCCGCAGCCCAACCCTAAGACTCCCTTCCCTGCAGCCTAACACTAATACTCCCCTCCCCGCAGCCTGTCCCTTAGACTCCCTTCCCCGCAGCCTAACACTAAGACTCCCCTCCCCGCAGCCTAACCCTAAGACTTCCCTCCCTGCAGCCTGACCCAAATCTCCCATCCCAGCAGCCTAAATCTAAACTCCCCTACCTTCAGGTTGACCCTAACCTTCTCTTCCCCAGAGACTAACCCTAAAAGTCCCAGAGAGGTTACTCACTTCTCTAATGGAGTCTGTGGCAGACAGCGTCTTCCAAAAAGGAATGGGTAAGTATGCCATTCAAAAATAGCTGTTTTTATAAATAGAGACAGATGAAAATGAGCTTTCGGTTGTCTCTGCTTCTAAAAAAAGCCATTTCTGATTGATTTCTCATTGATAGCGCTAGGACAACCATCGAAGAAAGCCCTTGACGGTGGCTGGTGGCTTATTGTATATATATGCAAATATGTGTAACAGACATCTGTATTTTATGTTACAGATAGAATGGTATAGTGTGTTACTGGTAAAGGCAGTGTTGCTGGGACATTCTCTATCCTGTGTGTATGTTACAGATAGGATGGTATAGTGTGTTACTGTGTAATGGCAGTGTTGCTGGACATTCTCTATCCTGTGTGTATGTTACAGATAGGATGGTATAGTGTGTTACTGTGTAATGGCAGTGTTGCTGGACATTCTCTATCCTGTGTGTATGTTACAGATAGGATGGTATAGTGTGTTACTGTGTAATGGCAGTGTTGCTGGACATTCTCTATCCTGTGTGTATGTTACAGATAGGATGGTATAGTGTGTTACTGTGTAATGGCAGTGTTGCTGGACATTCTCTATCCTGTGTGTATGTTACAGATAGGATGGTATAGTGTGTTACTGTGTAATGGCAGTGTTGCTGGACATTCTCTATCCTGTGTGTATGTTACAGATAGGATGGTATAGTGTGTTACTGTGTAATGGCAGTGTTGCTGGACATTCTCTATCCTGTGTGTATGTTACAGATAGGATGGTATAGTGTGTTACTGTGTAATGGCAGTGTTGCTGGACATTCTCTATCCTGTGTGTATGTTACAGATAGGATGGTATAGTGTGTTACTGTGTAATGGCAGTGTTGCTGGACATTCTCTATCCTGTGTGTATGTTACAGATAGGATGGTATAGTGTGTTACTGTGTAATGGCAGTGTTGCTGGACATTCTCTATCCTGTGTGTATGTTACAGATAGGATGGTATAGTGTGTTACTGTGTAATGGCAGTGTTGCTGGACATTCTCTATCCTGTGTGTATGTTACAGATAGAATGGTATAGTCTGTTACTGTTAATGGCAGTGTTGCTGGACATTCTCTATCTTGTGTGTATGTTACAGATAGAATGGTTAGGTGTGTTACTGGTAATGGCAGTGTTGCTGGGCATTCTCTATCCTGTGTGTATGTTAGATAGAATGGTATAGTGTGTTACTGGTAATGGTAGTGTTGCTGGACATTCTCTATCCTGTGTGTATGTTACAGATAGAATGGTATAGTGTGTTACTGGTAATGGCAGTGTTGCTGGGGCACTTTCTTTCCTTTGTTTCTGTTACAGCAGAGTACCCCCCGGCCTTTCATGCACCTGTCTGCATTAACCCATAAATTAATCTGAACATCTACCAATTTGTGTAAAGGACTGATAAAAGTTTATGGATGTTCAGTTCCTATGAATTGCAGCGCAGTTGTACTTTTTATAGGATAGGGGAGTCTATGGATTCCTAGTACTTCAAAAGCATCATTATGACGTGGGATTACCCCTAACATGAGCACAAGTACAGGATATAAAAAAAAGGTAAAAAATAAAAGACTGCAGTTAGTTGAGCTGCTGTGACAAGCTTGTCACTCATTCTCTGCTCAGTTAAGGAAGTGCCTAGTATATGTGGAAAGCTGTGAAGAACCATTATGTATACATATTATTATGAACAATTTATTTCAGTCATATATAATATATGTTAAATATGCTGCTTATGATTAATGATAATATAATAATAATAATAAAATAAAATAATAACATATAAAATAATTCTTTAATATATAAAAATATAGATTGTAAGGGTGTCCTGAGGTAACTGTTTGGAGTGGTTCCCATGTTTCTATATCCCGCTATGAACTTATGGAAATGCCTTTGTCTATGACACTGTCTGTTTTTTTCCCGCATTTCGTTCAATGGGGCAAACAAAGATCCTTCATAATACAGAGGAATGTTAACAACCCCACGCCCCTCCATTCTAACAATTGCTGTCATTCACCATCAGGATGGCTTAGCATTACCTTTATAACACACATTGTGTAACGTCAGCCTGATCTTGTCATAGGTGTATACACGTGTTACATACCTGCCTCGACTGGGTCAATAGAAACAAGGCTTAATTTGACCTCAGATCAAGTTGGACCAGTTTATGGAACAGGTTTCCAGTCTATAGAAACCAGCGTGTATAGGGTTTAGGTTCAGTTATCCAGCCAAATGCTCCTTCTTGATTGTATAGAGACCGTGTCTCCTTCTTGCCTGTTCTGGTTCTCTATTCACTTCACTCTGACCTTCTCGTGTAGAATATGTTGCAATACGCAGACAAATATCATCATAAAAGCATGGCTGAAAAATCTGGATCTGTGTTTTGAGTAACAGGATTATCATGAGCCAGTAACCTCCATACAATACAAATAGCATCCTAATGACTACCACCCAATATAGAGACATCCTAGTGACCTCCAACCAACAAACAGAGCATCCTTGTGACCTCCACCCAATACATAGGGCATCCTAATGACCACCACCCAGTACATAGAGCCTTCTAGTGACCAACACTTAATACAAAGAGCATCCTAGAGACCACCATACAAAATAGAGAGCGCCTTAGTGACCCCCCCCCCCATACATAGTATTCTAGTGACCCCCATCCAACAAATACAGCATCCTAGTGACCACCACTCAATACAGAGTATTCTAGTGACCTCCATCCAACAAATACAGCATCCTAGTGACTTCTACCCAATACAGAGATATCCCAGTGACCTCCATCCAATAAATACAGCATCCTAGTGACTTATACCCAATACATAGTATTCTAGTGACCTCCATCCAACAAATACAGCATCCTAGTGACTTCTACCCAATACAGAGATATCCCAGTGACCTCCATCCAATAAATACAGCATCCTAGTGACTTATACCCAATACAGAGTATTCTAGTGACCACCATCCAACAAATACAGCATCCTAGTAACTTCTACCCAATACAGAGTATTCTAGTGACCCCCATCCAACAAATACAGAAACCTAGTGACTTCTACCCAATACAGAGATATCCTAGTGACCTCCATCCAACAAATACAGCATCCTAGTGACTTCTAAGCAATACAGAGTATTCTAGTAACCTCCATCCAACAAATACAGCATCCTAGTGACTTCTACCCAATACAGAGTATTCTAGTGACCCCCATCCAACAATTACAGTATCCTAGTGACTTCTACCCAATACAGAGATATCCTAGTGACCTCCTTCCAACAAATACAGCATCCTAGTGACTTATACGCAATACAGAGTATTCTAGTGACCTCCATCCAACAAATACAGCATCCTAGTGACTTCTACGCAATACAGAGTATTCTAGTGACCTCCATCCAACAAATACAGCATCCTAGTGACCACCACTCAATACAGAGTATTCTAGTGACCACCATCCAACAAATACAACATCCTAGTGACTTCTACCCAATACAGAGATATCCTAGTGACCTCCATGCAACAAATACAGCATCCTAGTGACTTCTACGCAATACAGAGTATTCTTGTAACCTCTATCCAACAAATACAGAATCCTATTGACCACCACTCAATACAGAGTATTCTAGTGACCTCCATCCAACAAATACAGCATCCTAGTGACCACCACTCAATACAGAGTATTCTAGTGACCTCCATCCAACAAATACAGCATCCTTGTGACTTCTACTTAATACAGAGTATTCTAGTGACCTCCATTCAACAAATACAGCATCCTAGTGACTTCTACTCAATACAGAGTATTCTAGTGACTTCCATCCAACAAATACAGCATCCTAGTGACCACCACTCAATACAGAGTATTCTAGTGACCTCCATCCAACAAATACAGCATCCTAATGACTTCTACCCAATACAGAGACACCCTAGTGACCCCCAACCAACAAACAGAATATCCTTATGAGCTCCACCCGATACATAGGGCACCCTAATGACCACTGCCCATTACATAGAGCCTTCTAATGACCAACACTCAATACACAAAGCATCTTATGGACCCCACCCAAAATAGAGAGCACCTTAGTAAACACCTCCCAATATAGAGATCATTCTAGTGACCTCCATCGAACAAATTGAGCATCCTAGTGACCACCACTCAATACATAGTATTCTAGTGACACCCAGCCAATACATAGAGTATCCTAATGACTTCCACTCAATAGACAAAGCATCCTAGTGACCCCCACCCAATACAGAGAATAATCTAGTGACCAACATCTAATACAGAGAGCATTCAAGTGACCACCACTCAATACAAGAAGCCCTCCACATAACACAGTGATCATCCTAGTGACCATTATCCAATCAACAGGTCATCCTAAGTGCTACTTAGTAATATAGAGATCATCCTACTGCCCACCATTCAATTCAGAGGCTATCTCAGTAACCACTCACCAATACAGGGAGCATCCATGGGCAGCAATGTGGCCCAGTAACTATCTCCGGTCTCCCACACTCCAAAAACATACTGATTGGCTGCCTACTAAGAATTACCCCAGTGTGTGTGTGTGTGTGAATATGTTGGGGACCTTAGTACAGCTTCAATTGGGACAGGGACTGATGTGAATGTCTAAAGTTCTCTGTAAAGCTCTGGGGACAATTTGTGGCGCTATATAAATAAGCATTTATAATAATAATAATGGGCCTGATCCAGAACAACGTTTCGGAGCGAATTTACGCGTGGTGGAGACATAAAATCGCCCTTTGGTAAGTACTGCACATGCGCACCATAGAAAATGCACTCCGTAACGTAGCGTAATTGTGAACGTATGGGCCATTCGCGTATGTGTCACGTAAATACTTACGTGTGGGCGTGCCAATTTTACGTGTGTCCAAAATACGTCTGAAATACGTGAAGTAGGCGGGGGTGGTATTTAAAGTGTACAGTATTGGCGTGCTTAGCTGCGTAAATACGTCTAGCCCATACGTACGTGAGCGGATCACTGCGGTTACGTTGGAAAAAGTTAAGGTAGGGTTTGGAAAGCGTATCTTGACAAAATACGTACGTTCAAGGGGTGTGCCGAGGGGAGTGTAACGAATTTACGCACACAAAAATACGCTACGTGAATAAACGTACGGCAAACGTAGTTCTGGATCTACCCCAATAAAAATAATAATAATAATGATAATAATAATAAAATAATCCTCTTATATCTATGCTTTCGCCCTACAAGGAAAGAAGCATCGGGTAATGGGCAGATGGAGGCAGCCAACACTGATGTAACATTTTATCATAATATGTTGTGTGTTGGTAGCAGTGGATATCTCCGCAGACCTCACGCAGTCTTCCTGACCTCTGTATGACTGACGGCAGCTTAATCTAAACATGGATTTTATGATCGGAAAATACAGATCTCTGTTTAGTAAACACCGTGTGTGTCACGTGTTCCAGTGATCATTTCCAGACTTCCAGGAATATTCCTCCCTCGCTATCAATGGCCAACACAGGAACGTGTTTTACTGCAATAAAGCACTTTACCATTACTGGATTGGATCCAGATTTAAAAAAGAGGGTGTTTTATGATCACTAGTACCGTAAACCCAACCCCCCCTCCCCCACCCACCGTTTTTTGCTAAACGCAAGCAACACTTTCCGGAGACGGATCTGGATTTAGAGTTTCATCGTGGGAGGGAAGGGCACAATGGGCCTGATCCAGAAAATGACACACATATTAATAAATTAATATCATTGGGCCTGATCCAGACCTACAATGTAGAGCGTTACATCGTGGGACTCCCCCTGACACTCCCCCTGCCCCATCGTATTTACACTCCCTTACGCCAGCTAAAGGCTACCCTAACTTCAGCCGGCGAAAGGGAGTGTAAATACGCTGGGACGGCGCCGTTAGTACGATAACGCCGCCCTCCCAGCCTCATTACCCTCCCTCCTACCTCAGCATAGTAACGTAGTTACGCCGGGCAACATCAGCCCGGTGCATGTGCAGATCGGCTTTTAAGCCGATCTTACGCTGCTGGCTGGCGTTTTATCCAGCGTAGGTCTGGATCAGGCCCAATGTGACGGGAAGCGATCCCGCTATGTGGGAGTTGGGAAGAATGTAGATAGTACGGACCGTATACAGACTTACGTGTGAAAAACGTACGCACGGATTCGCAAATCTACCACTCAACTCAAACTTACAAATTTTTGCAGACTTCCGCCACCATAGGGAAACCTTAACTCTACGTGCATATATTTGGGCTTAAGTTGCTAAGGTCCGTGCGTATTTTCCTAACCGCGCCCATATTAGGCCATTTCAATGCTTCCCCCCTCCCACTTTCACTTAACTTCCCACGTACGGAGGTCTGGCCGCCCCTTCAGACATATCTCGCTAAGCGCAGATGTAAAGTCTAAGCGTAATGGATTTCCGTGCCTAAATCCTACGTAGCTGGCGTAAAAAAGTTACTACACATGCGCAGTTTATCCGATCCTAAAAATACGCACGGGGAAAAGTAGCAAAATCTTAAGTGTGAATCCGGTGCTACATGAGGATGTGCTTAGCACCCTCCATACTATGGACTCTTCTGCGATGTCCCCATTTTAGGTCAGGAGAGGCGTAAATCTTAAGGAAGGATACACGGGTATTCACCTATAAGAGTGAGTTAGGTGTGGCAGTATCCGCACATAACTCACCTGGCCTGTCCCTTTACCCGACCTCATCCATTTTTAGGATCCTTATAGTACTTAAGAGGGCTTTCGTAAGTAACCGAAGTTACTGTAAAGAAGGAAAATACACTCAGAGGGCCCGATTCAATTGCCGGCGAAGTTTTCGAGAGTGACACAGGGCTACCTTACTGTGTCTTACCGTGCTTCTTAAGAAGGACCATACGCACAGAGAACGGCTCTCCCCGCCCTCCTGACTAATCTACATCTCTCCCCCCATCCACTTCCTCCTAAATCCTCCCCAAGGCTGCCTCCTTCTACCTGACCTTCTATGTGCGATCTTTAAAGGGCCACACTTCGGAAGCCACAGCTCCTACGTGTTGACAAGTCCGCACATAAGTAATCTCCGTCACTAAAGGCAATGTTGGTTATGAAAGTAATCTTACTACACATCCGCAGTGGATCATTGCCTAAAGCCAGCTTCTTAGGGGTGAATCAGGGCCTGGGTTAGGAATTAAGGTTAGGGTTAAAATTAGAAATAGGGTAAGGGTAAGGGGCCCTGTATCTGAATCGGGCTCGGAAGTGGACTTATGCAAGTCATTTGCGTTAGTCTCCTTGACATGTAACCTGTGCACGCCAGATGTTACGTGTTGTATGTTCTTCTGTACGGAAGGGGCCTGCACTTAATATCCGTATGCTAATTTTGGTGCCAGGGGTGGGGAGAAGTGGACACATCTATGGGCGGCTAAGGTAAGGCAGGGTTCTGGACACTGAAGCGACTGACGGGCGTAATTGCCACGCGGACATAAATCGCAGGGAGCTCTGAATCTGGTCCAGGGTTAGGAGTTGGGGGACCTGATTCAGGCTTACGAAGGAGCTTGAAATTAAGAGAGGAAAGTTACTCCTGGGAAAAACCATGTAGATTTCAGTGGGAGTCTGTGTTATTGTATTCTTTGCATGCAGTGATATATTATTACACAGATACTGACCAGCGTTACTATCACACTGTTATTTATCACCTCTCATCTCTAATACTATAATATTATTATTATATTATTACACAGATACTGACCAGCGTTACTATCACACTGTTATTTAGACTTGGGATAGGAAACATCACCTCTTATCTCTAATGTGTAACAGA
>WWET01000002.1:24326-35327 GCA_011038615.1 Limnodynastes dumerilii | reverse complement strand
GGGTTAGGGTGAGGCTGCAGGGAAGGGAGGGTTAGGGTAATGGAAGGGGAGGGCTAGGGTTAGAATTAGGGGAAGGGTTGGGGTAGTTTTTAGCCTTACCTTTCGGAGCACCGTGTTCGGTGCTTCGGGGGATCGATTGTTATGCCTCATCGAGGCATAAGCAATCGATATCCCAGCCAGTTTGAAAATCGAAATAGGGCCGTTCTTTCCGGGTACCCAAACCCGGGCCCGAGACTGTAATCCCGACTGTCCCACTCTAATGGCAGCCCTGACCAAGTCCACCATCTACTGGATCTGCTTGAGTTTGAAGGTTTGATGTCGTGGTTGACTCACAATACACTGGATGGACTTACTCTTTTCAAACGAAAGGCTTTCTGTAACGATTGTTCCTCTCTCCATGACGTCACATACAGCGGTTGGACAATTGCAATTAGGAATTTTATTTTGTGTTTTTGGAAATTTTGGATAAAATAATGGCAATACTTTATGTGAACGCAATGGTCCGGATTCACAGCGACGTCGTTTTCGTGTTACGTAGGTGGTTTTAGGGATTGAGCTACTACGCGTGCCCATTTCTGTTCGTAGATTGTGTAATCGCGGCCTTTAGACGGACAGAAATGGTACGTAGATAGCACAAATAAGCAGGACGCATGCGTGGTAGCTCAATTCTTAAAACATCGTACGTAAGACGAAAACTGCGTGACTGTGACTCCGGACCGTTCTTTATGTAGAGCTTGTGCATGCATTAGGTTAGCATTCGCCTCTGCTAGTACTTGGTTTGGTCACCCTTGGCTTTGTTGCTGGTCTGGCCGACCCCATTCCGACAGCTGTGTCATTGTACAAACCCTTAGCAAATAGCAGGTTTCCACCTGTTCCCAATAGCGATGGGCTGCGGTGGTTGCAGTGGGTTTAAGGTTAGGGTTAGGGCTTAAGGGGAGGGTTAGGGTTAGGCTGTGGGACATGGAGGGATAGGGTTAGGCTGCAGGGCATGGAGAGTTAGAGTTAAGCTGTGGAACATGGAGGGTTAGGCTGTGGGACATGGAGGGTTAGGGTTAGACTGTAGGACATGGAGAGTTAGGATTAGTCTGTGGGGTATGGAGGGTTAGGGTTAGGCTGCAGGACATGAAGGGTTAGGTTGCAGGACATGAAGGGTTAGGGTTAGGCTGCAGGACATGGAGGGTTAGGGTTAAGCTGCAGGACATGGAGGGTTAGGGTTAAGCTGCAGGACATGGAGGGTTAGGGATAGGTCTGAAGGTGAAGGTTAGGCTGCTGGGTATGGAGGGTTAGGGTTCAAAAGCCATACGATGGTCTTTTTCGAAAAAAAAGACCATCGTACCAACAAACCACTTCCCGTTTACACTGTCGTTTATCATGTGATCTGTGTCTGTCACTAGCGGACCTATCAGAATCTTTTATTTGGGGGTCCAAAGGCATGAAAATCAAAAGTCTGGATTTAGTAGGCTGTGGGACATGGGGGGTTAGGGTTAGGCTGTGGGACATGGGGGGTTAGGGTTAGGCTGTGGGACATGGGGGGTTAGGGTTAGGCTGTGGGACATGGGGGGTTAGGGTTAGGCTGTGGGACATGGGGGGTTAGGGTTAGGCTGTGGGACATGGGGGGTTAGGGTTAGGCTGTGGGACATGGGGGGTTAGGGTTAGGCTGTGGGACATGGGGGGTTAGGGTTAGGCTGTGGGACATGGGGGGTTAGGGTTAGGCTGCACGGCATGAAGTGTTAGGGTTAGGCTGCGGGACATGGAGGGTTAGGTTTAGGTGAAAACACTTACTTGTCAGCACAGAAATCTGTGGCATTCTGGGAGTTGCAGCATCGCCACTTTCTAAAATGGAGACTGCCGGTAGTCGCCATTCAGCTGCTGTGCGATGGTCTGGCGCAAAATAGACCATCATACCGGCAAATCACATCCGGTTTTACTCGGCACGGCATGCTCTCAATGTGTTAATTTATTATCCAACCCCTGTATATCTTTCAGAACGTGATTACTGAACCAGTTTAGTTTGCTTCTTGTGTTTAGTTTACCATCTATTATAAATATTTTTCCTGGAATTTCAGGGAGCCTTGGCCAGCAAATAATGCTGCACGGAGGGGCCCCGCTGAGGAATATAGCCACTAGGACATGACCCCTTTACTACAAATTAAAAGTAGCATTCAAGGGTCTGTAGGTCAGTCCATTAAAAGTCATAGGGCCAGATTTACTCAGGGTTGCCGACTCTCCTGGAATATCCGGAAGACTCCCTAAATTTGGGCAGGTCTCCCGGTATCCTGTGAGAGCCGGCAAAGCTCCCGCAACCCCTGACCAGCTATCAATTATTACTGTAATCCTTAGTGTTACTAGGGATGTGACATCATCAAGCCCCATCCATTCCCTGAAACGCTGGAGATTACAGGAGTGATTGACAGGAGGCGGGGCTTAATGACGCAATTTGCATAAATCACATCATTAAGCCCTGCCCCCTTGCAGAAATCCATGGCGTCCCTCTGGGTTCTCCCGGAGGGAAGCTCTGAAAAGTCGGCAACCCTGGATTTACTACACTGCAGGTTTGGAAAAGTGGAGATGTTGCCCATAGCAACCAATGAGGTTCTAGCTCTCACCTTCCTATTACATGCTAGAGAATGTCAGCTAGAATCTGATTGGTTGCTATGGGCAACATCTCCACTTTGCCAAACCCGCAACTTAGTAAATCTGCCCTATAGGGTTGGAAGGAATTTTCATTGTAAAATATATTTTTTTACGTGTGGTTAAGTTCAGGATAGATGGGCGGACTCAAATGAAAACCTTATCTGATTTGTACGTTTATACTATCAATAAGCATTTAAAAATGTCTGTTATCTCTAATCTTCAAATTTACAATGTATTTATGTTTATAGTTCAATGTTGCTACAGTTGAATTTCTGGTAGTACCAAGCTGCTGCTTCTCTGATGGCAAACTAGCTCGTTCCAAACTCAAGACCAGTTCTACACCAAGTATATCCAGCCCTTCCTGACATATAACACCCATATCCTCATGCTGATTATCATGCAGAGGTATCTGTGCCTACCTGGGGTCATCTTAGGCCATGCTACATGAAAATAAGTATATGTCTATCAGAGGGGAGTAAACAAATGCAAAATAACCCCAATATGAGCAATAAATAGGCTTTGTCATAAATAGGATAGGATTTTTTATTGAACTACATTTAAAAACTGTCTGTCTATTTATGGTTTTATTGTATCACAGGGCCAGAACCGGACTTTTTTGTTCACAGATCCCAGAGAAAAAGGTTCACTAGCATATCTAGATATTACCTTGCATTACACCTATACTGTACACTGTCTAAGCTGGAGGCCTAAACTGTACACTGACTAAGCGGGAATGCCTATACTGTACACTGACTAAGCGGGAATGCCTATACTGTACACTAAGCGGGAATGCCTATTCTGTACACTGACTAAGCGGGAATGCCTATACTGTACACTGACTAAGCGGAAATGCCTATACTGTACACTGACTAAGCGGGAATGCCTATACTGTACACTGACTAAGCGGGAATGCCTATACTGTACACTGACTAAGTGGAAATGCCTATACTGTACTTTGACTAAGCGGGAACGCCTATGCTGTCCACTGACAAAGAGGGAACCCCTATACTGTACACTAACTAAGAGGAAACACCTATACTGTACACTGACTAAGAGGAAACACCTATACTGTACACTGACTAAGAGGGAACACCTATACTGTACACTGACTAAGAGGAGACGCCTATACTGTACACTGATACTGTACACAACCACATTGGTGTGTGCCAAGATCCCATATAACTGAGTCCATACCATCACCTATATCTCACTATAGACTTAGCTCAATAAATCTGTGATTTAAATAATAGAAGTTGATCTGTCAGATTATCTCTCCCCCTCTTATCCCTTATGGATTTACCATCTGTTTTCATATGGTGGAGAGGACTTTTATTCACCCTGGTGTTGGCTGGGATTACTAAAGTTTACTGTGGGGATTCAGTGCTATAAATTACAACAAACTGGTTGGAAATGTAAGAAAGCCATAGGAACAGGGCCAGAAATAGAGGTATGGCAGCCCCTACACACAACATTAATGGCTGACTGTCCCATCCCACCACCTCCACAGACCACAGGATCTCCATGATGATCAGTGATCTGAGGCAGGAGACCTCTCATTGGGGCCTGTTCACCTCTGTCATCCAGGACTGTGAATGGGCACCAGAGACTAATGAAAGGTCAGGGCCTGACCCAGGTGTCGCCCTCTCTTGGTCTGCCTGTTTCCTGGGAAGTGACATCACTAGGTGTGTTACTCATCTGCATGGGTGTGGGTTGGCGGTCAGAACGTCCCTTTTCCCTTTTCTACCAGCCATTTTCCAAATGGCTCTGAATTCAATTGCTTCTGTCCCGCCGAGGACAGGACATATCTGCAGTGACGAGAGGTGAGTATTTATCCAACCCAATCCTTATCCTAATCCTCACCCTAACCTTCCCCTTCCATTACCCTAACCCTCACCTCCCCACAGCCTAACCCTAAGACTCTCCTCCCCGCAGCCTGACCCTAAGACTCTCCTCCCCAGAGCCTGACCCTAAGACTCCCTTCCCCGCAGCCTGACCCTAAGAATCCCCTCCCCACAGCCTAACCCTAAGACTCCCCTCCCCGCAGCCTAAACCTAAGACTTCCTTCCACCCAGCCTAACCCTAACCCTCTGCTTCCCACAGCCTAACCCTAAGACTCCCTTCCCCGCAGCCTGACCCTAAGACTCTCCTCCCCACAGCCTGACCCTAAGACTCCCCTCCCCACAGCCTGACCCTAAGACTCCCTTCCCTGTAGCCTAACCCAAAGACTCTCTTCCCCGCAGACTAACCTTAGGACTCTCTTCCATGCAGCCTAACCCTAAGACTCTCCTCCTTAATGCCTAACCCTAAGATCCCCTTCCCCGCAGCCTAACCCTAAGTCTCCCCTCCCTGCAGCCTGACCCTAAGACTCTCCTCCTTAAAGCCTGACCCTAAAACTTCCTTCCACCTAGCCTAACCCTAACCCTCTCCTCCCCACAGCCTGACCCTAAGACTCCCTTCTCCGCACCCTAACCCTAAGCCTTGTACACTCACCTCTGGTCCTATTTGGCGAGTCTGCGTCAGCTGTTCCATCATGTGTGCCGGGTTTTGGAAAGGCAATGAATGGGTAAGTAAGTCAAAAAATAAATTCAGCACATTTACCCATTCATTAGCAAAACATTCTAATTAGGGATATCTTCCACATACAGATAGCTGATCAATGAGCTTTCAGCTGCCTGTATTTCAAAAATATAATTATCATTGCGGAGAACGGAACCACATCTTTATATATCACCATATAACCATACAGGCTGTAGACCAGGCTTGACCAACCTGTGGCTCTCCAGGAGTGGTGAAACTACAAGTCCCAGCATGCTTTGAAGTTTCAACTATGTCTGTGGTGTTCTAGCATCCTGGGATTCTCAGCTTGTCCTGGCTGCCGCATTCGATCGTATTTGGTCCTCCATGATTATATGTCTGACAAGCAACATTAGTTCCACAAAGTCTGGAGAACTTGTAGTTGCTTTACAGAAAGACCAAAAAAGGCGGCTCTGTTTGATCCGAAAAACTTTCTTATTTGGCACAATTGTACCTCCCCCTCCTCCACAGATTTCCGATCTCCATCACACTTCCAAACTCCTGTTCCTCATTTTAGCTTCAAAGAGATTGACTTTCAAACATATCTGGTATCATGTTCTGGATGTGTTTTTAATATCTGTAGATTTTTTTAATCTGTTCTTGTATTTTTTATTTTTTATGCTACACAGCTAGAGATTATATACGTGTGTCTATTAACCTATTAAAACATCAAAATCACATACATATCTTCACTCGTATCGTTATATATCTCCCAGCTTAACCCCTCAGCCCTGCACAGGATTTGTGACTCTTCCACACTCATCACCTGCTCCCATTCCCAGTTCCAGGACTTCTCCTGGGCTGCACCCACTCAGCAGAATGGTCTTTCTCAACAAATAAGACTTGCCACAGTCTCTGAACTTTTAAGGGGCTTCCATAAAAACCATCGTGCTCGCTTCCCCTTACTGCGAGTCTGGCAAGGTCATGATTTCTCACATTCCAATGAAGACTCAAAGAAGCCCGGCGCAGGTCGGGACTTAGAAATCTTCAGAGGAGCGTTGTCAGGTATATTTGGAACTCTTTCTTTCTCTTTTTCTGTTTTATTCCAACTGAAATACTCAAAGGTGTTTCATGTTCTTATGATCTAGCAGCACCATTGGTGGGCAAATATTTATTATATATATTATATATGTGTGTGAATATTGTTTTTGTTTTTTTTCTTATTAAAAATAAAAAACAAATTGTTTATTAGTTAATAGTTTTTAAAGACTATATTTTATTTTACATATGTGTGTATTCTAGCCGTCTCCCCATATCGGTGAGGGTTTTTTTTAGAAGTAGAGACAGCCGAGAGCTAAAAAGTTTTTAAGAATAGGTAAGTATGCTGATCGACATACTTACCTATTCATTCATCGGTTAGGCTGTGAAAGAAAGAAAGGGTTAGAGTAACGCAAGGGGAGTCTTAGCGTCAGGCTGCGGGGAGGCGATTCTTAGGGTCAGACTGCGGGGAGGCGATTCTTAGGGTCAGACTGCGGGGAGGCGATTCTTAGGGTCAGGCTGCAAGGAAGGGAGAATAAGGATCAGGCTGTGGGAGTTCCTGGCACGATGGCTCTCGGTCAGAAGCAAAGACAGGTGAAAGTTCTTTTTTTGGCTGTCTCTATTTTGAATAGACAGCCATTTTAGATTTTGTTTTCTGATTGGGTGAGTATGCCGATCGGTATACTCACCTATTCATTTTCAGAAGTGCCGCCTACCGGATATGATGCACTTGCCAACCACCACAGACACCACCACACTAGGGACTTTTATAGTTAGGTGGCCGTATTCAGAGAACCATTTTTTTGATATACGCATGGCCGGAACAAGGAAACACTCACCAACAACCCTGACACTCCCCTCTCCCGAACATGCTGTCAGTGAGTTACGAGTCCCTAGACCACTTTGTCCTTTCTGTGTGTACTTCCGGGCGTGTATGTGCTCCGTCCATGCAATTCTTCATAACCGCGCGTCCACTTCATTTAAATGCCCCCCCCCTTTTATGTAAGGTGAGTAAGTGGCCTGACTTCACTGGAGCCCTCCAGATGTTTCGCTAGGGTTACTATATTCTCATATTTTGGGCTCTATACAGCACCACAATGGCTTTGAAATGAAACAAACAAGATGTGCTTTAACTGCAGCCTTTCAGCTTTAATTTGAGGGTATTTACATCAAAATCAGGTGAACGGTGTAGGAATTACAACGGTTTCTATATGTGCAAATCACCAGATGCTGGGTTTCATCCCTGGTGATGCTCTGCCAGTCCTCTACTGCAAATGCCTTCAGTTCCTGCTTGTTCCTACTTGTTCTTGGGGAATTTTCCATTCAGTTTTGTCTTCATCAAGTGAAATGCATGCTCAATCGGATTCAGGTCAGGTGATTGCCTTGGCCATTGCATAACATTCCACTTTTTAGCCTTAAAAAACTGTTTGGTTGCTTTTGCAGTATGCTTTGGGTCATTGTCCATCTGCACTGTGAAGCGCCATCCAATGAGTTCTGAAGCATTTGACTGAATATGAGCAGATAATATTGCCTGAAACACTTCAGAATTTAGGATCAGGCTGCGGGGAAGGGAGGGTTAGGATCAGGCTGCGGGGAAGGGAGGGTTAGGATCAGGCTGCGGGGAAGGGAGGGTTAGGATCAGGCTGCGGGGAAGGGAGGGTTAGGATCAGGCTGCGGGGAAGGGAGGGTTAGGATCAGGCTGCGGGGAAGGGAGGGTTAGGATCAGGCTGCGGGGAAGGGAGGGTTAGGATCAGGCTGCGGGGAAGGGAGGGTTAGGATCAGGCTGCGGGGAAGGGAGGGTTAGGATCAGGCTGCGGGGAAGGGAGGGTTAGGATCAGGCTGCGGGGAAGGGAGGGTTAGGATCAGGCTGCGGGGAAGGGAGGGTTAGGATCAGGCTGTGGGGAAGGGAGGGTTAGGATCAGGCTGCGGGGAAGGGAGGGTTAGGATCAGGCTGCGGGGAAGGGAGGGTTAGGATCAGGCTGCGGGGAAGGGAGGGTTAGGATCAGGCTGCGGGGAAGGGAGGGTTAGGATCAGGCTGCGGGGAAGGGAGGGTTAGGATCAGGCTGCGGGGAAGGGAGGGTTAGGATCAGGCTGCGGGGAAGGGAGGGTTAGGATCAGGCTGCGGGGAAGGGAGGGTTAGGATCAGGCTGCGGGGAAGGGAGGGTTAGGATCAGGCTGCGGGGAAGGGAGGGTTAGGGTCAGACTGTGGGGACGGCAGGGCTAGGATCAGGCTGCGGGGAACAGAGGGTAATAGAAGGGGAAGGTTAGGGTAAGGGGTAGGGTTAGAATAAGCTCCGCTTCGACAGTTTGTAAACACAACCAAGTGCTGGCCCCCATTGAGAAGAACGGGCCGGCGTGGAGTAAGGCATAGTAAGCATTGATCGAAACAGCAATTTTCCAATGTCAATCAATACATTGTAAATATGAATCACTTCATTGCTCTATATTCTATGTATCACGTAATGAAACCAAAGTGAAATTTCTGACTAATCATGCTATGCTGGAGATTGTGTTTTCATTTGCTCATCATTGCTGGAATGCCATTGCTGCCTGGTGAGTGTTCATGCACCCTGGCACCGTCTCTGTGGAGGAGGACATGACTCTGTAGCTTATGTGGGTGAGAGTCGATGCTCATTATTGTGGCCACACCTCTACCACATAGAGAGAGGGGTGTGCTCCACAGCCTGACAAAAATCTCAGGACGTACAATGAGGTCAGTAGAGGTGCTGCTTCACATGGTACCGCAGCCTGGCACCAGCTTCTGCACACAGGTAAGAGCTATGTGGATAACTCCGTTACACATGGGATAGAGGCAGCAGAAGGTCTCGTTGTAGCAGAATTACTGGGAGCTGGGCAAAAAAAAAAAAAGTTTCTTGTAACTTTCTGCTTTATGAAACTCAGTTCTTGTCACTAGTTTTACATCTGCTGCTGTGTTGTTACTTGTTCTATTGTTTTGGTGTTATAGATTTAGCTCCATATGAAATACAGGAACTTTTAGATACAGCAGCCTAGTGTCTGATTAATGTCATTAGTTCTGCATTTGTACATAGAGCATAGATCAATATGCCATACTTGTTCTCTGGCGTCTATCGTGTTTCCTACTGACGTTCAGCCATGTCAGTACATCCTGGATCGTGGGCTCCATGTGTTGACTGCATGCTCGGAGGTTTAGTCAGTCTGCTCAGAAGAGGGAATGAATTCCCTGTCTCTCCTCTGTTGTGCAGACTATAGGTGATTTACTCTGCCTTAAGTCACACCTGCGGATCAGCGATCTGTAACCATTAAAACACACCCACACTGTACAATTTAAACGTTCCCCTCCCGCACACCTTACGGAGTTTACAGGGGTTTAGAGGGGACGCGCCGCCCTGGCGGACGGGTTTACAGGTGCACGGAACTAACTTCCATATGCCTGCAGATCCGTTGCGGAACATCTGACATGCGTGTTGCCAGTAGAACAGCCGAATTTCACATCTAGCGTCCGGGATTCTCATGCAGGGGTGAGGATTCGATCCCAAAAGTTTACGGTCAGTAGATTTACTAACCATTTGACTCACTCTGTCTTTGACACTGAAACATTGTTGTTTACCAAATCTAGGAGCCTAACGTTGACCATTTTCTATCCTTATTTGACCTCCCTACAGATGCCTGGGCTTTGCTGCTCTTGATTTTGGGAAGCAGTTAGACAAAATGAAAGATAACGTTGTTATGTGTCAGTAAAAGATACTGGTTAGTAAAAGCTAAAATCGCATCCCAGTAACAAAGATGAAATTGTCTCTATGAATCATTTTTCTAATTGGCTTTTTCAGTATCTTAAGTCAGATCTTAGTGTAACAACTGAAGGTTTTTATTTCCTTCTCTTTAAAGACAATACCGTTGTCCTGCCGTGATTCCGATACCAACTTTACACTAATTTCTCCCACATCTCTAGACACGGTGAAGGCAGCCTTTTCCTATCATATGTATGGACAGATCTGACTTCCATCCAGAGACCAGACCTCTAAGTATTTAATTCATCATAAAAACTTAGATTTAGCAGTGTGAACACTATTCCTCTGTTATTGGAACTTTCTGAGAGTTTTAAAATAAGAGGAAATCAGGCGGAAAGTAACACCTTGGCATAACCATGTTGAATTTCAGGGGGAGTGAAAGTACTAGGAAACATTACCTCTCATCTCTAATACTATTATATTATTATACAAATACTGACCAGCGTTACTATTACACTGTTATTTATCACCTCTCAAGGAAACATCACCTCTCATCTCTAATACTATTATATTATTACACAGATACTCACCAGTGTTACTATTACACTGTTATTTATCACCTCTCATCTCTAAACTATTATATTATTATTATATTATTACACAGATACTGACCAGCGTTACTATCACACTGTTATTTATCACCTCTCATCTCTAATACTATTATATTATTAATATATTATTACACAGATACTGACCAGAGTTACTATCACACTGTTATTTATCACCTCTCATCTAGAATACTATTATATTATTATATTATTACACAGATAATGACCAGTGTTACTATTACACTTTTATCACCTCTCATCTCTAATACTATTATATTATATTATATTATATTATATTATTACACAGATACTGACAAGAGATACTATCACACTGTTATTTATCACCTCATCTCTAATACTATTATATTATATTATATTATATTATATTATTACACAGATACTGACAAGAGATACTATCACACTGTTATTTATCACCTCGCATCTCTAATACTATTATATTATTAATATATTATTACACAGATACTGACCAGCATTAC
>WWET01000002.1:7321-22083 GCA_011038615.1 Limnodynastes dumerilii | reverse complement strand
TCACCAGATATTTCACCAGTGTGTACTGTCCACAGACCCTTCACCAGATATCTCACCAGTGTGTACTGTCCACAGACCATCTCACCAGATATCTCCCCAGTGTGTACTGTCCACAGACCATCTCACCAGATATCTCCCCAGTGTGTACTGTCCACAGACCATCTCACCAGATATCTCCCCAGTGTGTACTGTCCACAGACCATCTCACCAGATATCTCCCCAGTGTGTACTGTCCAAAGACCATTTCAGTAGATATCTCACCAGTGTGTACTGTCCACAGACCATCTCACCAGATATCTCACCAGTGTGTACTGTCCACAGACCATTCACCAGATATCTCACCAGTGTGTACTGTCCACAGACCATCTAACCAGATATCTCATCAGTGTGTACTGTCCACAGATGCTGAAAAATCTTCTGAAATATCTGGTGCAATGGTCTTTTGATTGGGCGATTGGAAAGATAATCTGCTGATAAGTCCCAGTGTGTACCCTGCTTAATATTGTTTAACAGATAAAATTTTAATCCACTGCAATTCAACATAGTTTTGCCCAGGTGTAACTTACCACCTGTTTTCCTCTTTTTTTCGCACTCTGGATCTGGTGCATTCTGTTTATGGAAGTAAAGTTTCCCAGCAGAATCAACCCTTCTCTTCTATTTTTTATGCTAGCGTCCATTCAGTCTCTGATAAATCTGTTTAATTGTTGTAGGGATCACAAGAGAGGGCTGGGTGTAAATATTGTACTGCTATGAATTCATGGAAGCGGGTTACTGTACACATGTTTTGGTTTGTTATGTTTAAACATTCCTTCTCTCATTTTTATGTACATTGCTACAAAAGGTTATTATGTGATAGAATATAACTGTGAGCTGGGCACAATTTCAAGACATTTTAATTTATTTGTTTTGGAGTAATCTTACGCAGTTTCCGATTTTCCCAAAGGGTTCAACTATGTGTCACATGAAATGAATATCTTCTTCCAAACACGTTTGTGTCATTAATATTTATATTTATGCGTAGACAATCTGGGTTACATGCAGGGATATCATTTATAGATGTTCCTTTGCGCAATGTAAATGAGTATCATGAAATTAGGACATTGGTGACGTTACATTGTTTATACCACAGGATAAATACCGTAAGTACTCTTCCATAGTCTCCACTGTGCGCACGACAGGTTGATAAATTGGCTCACTCCAAATTTTCCTTATAGTCTTATACCTTGATCTGAAAGTCTTCTTGGAACGTCCAAGTGTCATGTTTAGAAGTAACGTCAGGTGTAATTTTAGTACATTTTCAGGGTGGATATTAAGTAGATGTTGTAAGAATCATAATATTATCATTAACATTTTTGAGACAATGCCAGAATATACAGGAACGCTGAGAGTCATGGCTTGTGTGAGATCAGGGACTGTACACATGTAAACCAACATGAAAGCCGAGAAGGTGAGAGTCTACAACTCACTGTAACACAACTTTTTCCTATCTTAGTCAAGATCACAAACACTTACCGTATTTCCCCATGTATAAGACGCTCCCATGTATAAGAGGCTCCCATATATAAGACGTACCTTAATTTTGGGGCCCGAAATTTGAAAAAAGCCATTCTTAATGTCCCCTCTTTTATTGTCCAGCCAGTCTTGTTGCCCCTCTATTTGTGTGCAGCCAGTCTTATTGCCCCCTCTTTTAGTGTCCAGCCTGTCTTACTGCCCTTCTTTATGTATCCAGCCAGTCTTACTGCCCCTCTTTATGTGTCCAGCCAGTCTTACTGCCCCTCTTTATGTGTCCAGCCAGTCTTACTGCCCCTCTTTATGTGTGTCCCCGTTTTATTTCTCACTCCTTCTGTGTCCAGATAGCAGCATTGCACCTCTTTATGTGTCCATTCCGCCTTATTGCCCCCTCTTTGTGCGCCCACCCAGCCTTTGCTCCCCCTCCATGTCCACCCTTCACATCCCCATTCCAAAGACGCAGCACACTTACCTTTGCTCTACCTCCAGCTCTCTCCCCCCACGGCGCGCTCTGCAGAATTTCCGTAAGGCACTGATGTGACCTTAGGTCACGCTAGCGTCATTCAGTAGAGCCAGGGCGGTGCACAGGGCAGTAAGCGGTGGTGCCTGCAGACACTGAGGACCCCCGAGGATTTCCCCAATTCCCTGGCAGGATACAACCACTGTATAAGACGCACCCAGGTTTTACACCACAAATTTTTCTAAAAAAGGTGCGTCTTACCCCTTATAGCACAGTTATTTATATATTGTGTAATGAAAATATACACTTTTGTTGTACATAGTGCAGAAACATGTGGAGTGTCATCACGTGGTATGTCCAGGGTGGCCTACTTTTTATTTCTTTCCACCTGGAGTTCTCGGAGGCAAGATATAGGTTCCAGCATGGGGGCGGGGCTTATTGACGTGATGTATGCAAATACCATCTTTAAGCTCCGCCCTTGTCAATCACTACTGTAATCCCTAGTATTCCAGGAGGTGGGCGGGGCTTGATGACGTGCTTGTAACTCTAGGGATTACAATAGAGGGAGCGGGACTTGCTGGAGATTTGCCGGCTCTCCCTGGATAACGAGAGAATTGCCTAAACTTTGAGTCTTCCAGGTATGTTGCAGGGACGAAAGGTGACAGACTCGGGCCCCACAACAAGGAGGCTGGATGGGTGGGGCTAGGCAGAGCCAGGGGTGGAGCTCCATGGGACTGCATACCCTCCAACATGACCCATTCCATTAGGTACAAAATACTCTGCTCCTCAGTTTCCAACTGTCAGTTACTATGATAACCACCTTTGTTGAAGAAGCAAATAGTTTTTTTTTTATATCCGTTAATTCATTTAAACCAGGTGAGTGACAGTTGGAAGTTAGGGAGTGGATTAAATTGTTCCTAATGGAATGGGTCATGTTGGAGGGTCTGGGACTGCTGTCTGATAGGATCCGACTGTTTAAAACAGCGCTTGTATGTGCTCCATGTATGAGTGAGTGCTGAGTGGAGCACTACAGCGCTATACATACACATACATGGAGTGTGCTTACAGTGCAGGGGCCCCATACCCCCTGTAGTTACGCCCCTGGTATATCGGGATTTGGGCCTGTATTCTGAATCCAGTTTTCCTTTAAGTCTGCTAATGTTTTTATGCTGTGGATGTCATCTGCAGTGTATCAGTGGCACATTAACAGATGAATTAGGCAAACCCTTCCGCCCCATGTCTAAGCTCGGTTCAGGTCGATGACACTGTACAAAGCCCTGGTCTTGATGGCGTTTACCAACGCACGGGTCAGCGCTCACAATCTGGGCAGCTTTTCCCTTAGAACATGTTTGTTCAGTACTCACTTGTCGCGTTCCCTCTGGGCCGGGCATTGTGGGATGAGGGTAAAAGCAAAGCTAAACAAAAAAAAAATCTACGTAAAAATATTAAAACTACCACAGAATAATGAATTATAGATTTACTCAAGGATCTAAAATAGAACAGTGAGGGTGTTGCCAGCCAATCAGATTCCAGCTATTGTTTATTTGGTATGTTCTTGAAAATGATAGCTGGAATTTGATTGGTTGCCATGGGCAATACCATCATCGCTCCTAATTAGAACTTTTATAATATCTATCCCTAACTTGTTCCTCTACATCTCTCATGTGCAATGTTTTATGTTGTTACTCATCCATAAATGATAGTGAATTTGACACTCCATCAGGGGGCATAACTCAGGGTTCCCAGGGTGATATCCAGGAGAGCCGGCAACACTAGTATTCTTAGTGTAACTAGGGGCAGGACGGGACATGATGACTTAATATGTGTCACGAAGCCCCGCCCAAAACCCTAGTAACACTAAGAAAAGGGCATTTCTGGTCTGGGGCGGGGCTTAAGGTGTCATATGTATAAATCACATCATTAAGCCCCGCCTCTTGCAGGCATCTATGGCTTCCTGGAAGTAAGCTTTAAAAAGTTGGCAACCCTGGCGTAACCACAGGGGCATAGTTGACGCCTCTCCCGGAATGTCCGGGAGACTCCCGAAATTCGGACAGTTTTCCTGGCATCCCGGGAGAGCCGGCAAATCTCCCGCAAGGGACTTGAGGCTTATGGTTTTCATTAAATCAAGGCCTCAAGTCCTGCCCCCTGCCTGGCAACACTGGTGTTGCTAGGGACAGGGAGGGACTCGATGACGCAAATTGCATCATTAAGCCCCACCCCCACCCCTATAAAACCCAGAAAGGGGTAATTGACAGTAAAGGGGTGGGGCTTAATGGCGCAATTTGCATAAATTGTGCCATTAAGACACACCCCCTGACTGCATCTATGGCTTCCCTCCGGGATCTTCCGGAGGGAATTTTTTAATAGTCGGCAACCCTGCTACAGAGGACTCTATGGCGGTCTGGAGTAGAGGGGAGCCCTGCACTATAAACAAGCTGTCAGAGGCTGACATCTTCTTAACACAGCGCTCAGCACTCCATGTAGACGAAACTACAACTCGTCCACCCCATCTCCTACCTTCAGTCCATCATGCACCTCATACAAAATCTAGCCAGGCCACATAGAGTGTGATGGGCCGCTTGCCAGCTCACCCCCTAAAATATGATTGGTACAAATGTATACAACTACCCATGTGACCTCCCAGCTAGTGACTGGGAAAGATGGATGGAGCCGCAGCTACATGCCAAGCCCGCTAGGTATAAAACAGGTTAAGCAGCATTCAGCGATTCACGTCAGTCCTGAGAATCACGGCATGGGACGATCAGGAGAAATGGCTTTTACACAACAGAGAAACCACCCTGATCTCTTTCAAAACCTCACAATGTTTTGTTGTTTCAGATCATCCTGACCACAGAGGAAAGGAGGACAGACTTCAGCTTGCAAAATCCACAACCCCTAAGAATCAGAGTACGTTTCTCCTATACAATATTATTCTTTTTGATTGCTGGCTTCAGAACATTGACAAGGTTCTATTTTGGCCATGAACAGAGAGATTCATTTAACAGGACATCTAATATACACTAAGGTCCGGATTCACAGTTACGTAGTTTTTCGTCTTACGTGCGATGTTTTAAGAATTGAGCTGCTACGCATGTATAGTAGCATATTTTCGCTATCTACGTAACATTTCTGTACGTAGATTGCGTAAGACAAAACTATGTAACTGAAAATCCGTGGCTAAGTTTATAAGTTGAATTTTTTCGTTCTTGTCCAATGCTTGTGATGTTACGTAAGCCGGGTTTTGGTACAAGCACTGTGCCTTGCATTTTACTATCGTTCTTTCTCACATTGTAAATATTTTTATGGGCTTAGAAACTGTGATGTATATAACATTGTTTGGAGCATGTTGAATGCTATAGAAGTGATCACTTTACAGAGTGTGATTTATTAGACTACATTTCTGTGAATACTGTGCATGGGTTTTATGTCAGGAACAGTATGTTTTTCCCTGAAACTAAAAACTAAGGACTCTGTACTGGAGTGCGAAAATAAGAGGAAATCAGGTGGAAAGATACACCTGGATAAAGTCATGCTGAATTTCAGGGGGAGTCAAGTAAATATATTGCATGAAGGGAGAATACTTTGCTTTTACTTATGGCAGGCAGATACTGACCAGCGTTACTGTACACAGTTTTAGACTTGGGTTAGGAAACATCGCCTCCCAACTCAGGGGTCCGTTTACTAATAGTGCTGCAAGCACAAATTAAGCAATCAGCGGGTCTTGCAATAACTATGGCCAGATTTACTATTACTTACCCCTCTGGCGAGGTCCGGCAATAGTCTGTGAGACTTTCGCCAGCATCGCCTGGTCTACCTATATATATATACCCTCTCCTTCCCCTTGTAACAGCTATTAGGGGGAGGAAAAGGAGGGTATATGGGGAGACCACTGGAATAATACTTACATACTCCATATAGTAGCGGCATGGATCGTTAAAATCTGTGCCGACATTAAGTAAATACAGTGTTCATTAGAGCGGGTAAGCGATCGGGGGTGCTGTGAAAGATCGCCAAGGTTTTTTTATGGCGATCACAGCATTGCAAATATGAATAACTTTGTTTTCATGAGATAAACACTGTTTTTACCTGAAATCTTTGGGCCAGATTTACTAAGCTGCGGGTTTGGGAAAGTGGAGATGTTGCCTATATTAACCAATCAGGTTCTAACTCTCACTTTCTTTTTACATACTACAGAATGTCAGCTAAAATCTGATTGGTTGCTTTCGGCAACATCTCCACTTTTCCAAACCCGCAGCTTAGTAAATCTGGCCCATTATGTCATGAAAACAAAGTTTTCGGAGCTTAGTAAATGGAGCCCACTGTTTGCAATTGATAGAACTTTTCCTCCCCTGAAATTAATTGACAAGCTGTCCCCATTCTCTGGTGCTGGGGTGAATAAAAGCCCCTGTAGGTCTTATATAGGATGACTGAAGGTGCTGTCTGCTGCAACCAATCAGATTGTATTGATTGTGATTTTCTATAATGCAGTAGATAATGAAAATGTCATTGGTTGCTATGGGCAACACTTCTCTCTTTTCTTTATATAATGAAACGGCAAAAAACTCAATCTGCCCGATTGTTCTTTAATACTATACTGACCCTAGACCCTTTTTGACCATCAATTTAGTTTGAGATTTAGGATATCCTTATATTTATCCCAAGCATGTTTACACTGTTCTACTGTGTCACCTCTACCCCCTCAGATGGGAGATTATTCCACTTATCTATCACCCTCTCAGTGAAGTCATTTTTGTGAGCGTTAACTTTAAACCTCCCATTTTATACACAAGTCCTCATGTTCTAATATACCCACATCTAGCTTTCAATAATTCCCACCTCCTGTACCTCTCTTTGGTATATTTGAAAGCTGCTATAATATCCCCTCTGTCCCTTCTCTGCTCCTTTTCTGTTCTTGTTAGAAAGTTTAGTAACCGGATTCAGAGACGCGCAATATACACGCGCATGTAGCAAGGCAACGCGCACGGACGGTTTTCGGTGACTTGCGCCTCCATAGGGCACCCTTATTTTTACGTATGTACTTATGCGCATATATTACTTACGTATGTGCGTACTTTACTAACCGCGCCCTCAAAAGCCCATTTAAATGCCTCCCCCCGCCCACTTTCACATGACTTCGAAAGTTTGGAAGACAACCATGCCCCTCCGTACGTATATTACTAATTGCGATTCACAAGTCCGTGCCTATAGGACTTACGCGCGTAAATACTACGTAACTTGCCTGGAAAAAGTTACTACGCATGCGCAGTCAATCCGCTCCTGAAAATACGCACGCAAAAACTAGCAAAATCGTATCTGTGAATACAGTCCTCTATCCTTAATTTATAGTAACGGAATTTTGATTTTTGATTTTTTTTGCAGCCTTTGAGCTTTTGGTATTTATGTTGTGATAAAAACAAAAAAACCTGCAAAAGTTTAAAAGCTGTTGGGGTTATCAAAGGTTATCTAAGTCTGGGTTTCCTAATGGACTGTTGTAGCTTTATCTCTCAGCAGACCGGCTTGCTAATGTAACAATGGGGTAGATCCAGAACTACGTTTGCCGTACGTTTACTCGCGTAGTATATTTTCGCGTTCTATACACTCCTCTAGGCACACCCCTTGAACGTACGTATTTTGTCAAGATAGGCTTTCCAAACCCTGCCTTAACTTTTACCAGTGTAACCGCAGTGATCCGCACACGTACGCATGGGCAACACGTATTTACGCAGCTAAGCACGCCCATACTGTACACTTTAAATACAAATCCCCGCCTACACAACGTATTTCAGACGTATTTTGGCCTCACGTAAAATTGGCACGCCCACACGTAAGTATTTACGTGACACATACGGGAATGGCCCATATGTTCACAATTACGCTATGTTACGGAGCGTATTTTCTATGGTGCGCATGCGCAGTACTTACCAAAAGGCGATTTTACGTCTCCGCCACACGTAAACTCGCTCACAAGCGTTGTTCTGGATCTGGCCCTATGTGTTTTATTCATTTGCTTATTTAAAAATGAAAAATGCCCTTAAATCTCCACCGTCCTGACATACAGTGCTCTGATCCCACTTGTTCCAAATAGTTGCAACAAAATGACCTCACTTGCCAGAAATTCCTGACGTGGCCCAGACCTCCTGACATCAGTCACAGCTTCCTAGGAGGCGCTTAGGGCCAGATCCAGACTTAAGTTCACTTAAAGTACGATGGCGTGGCATAGTTACGCAGTTGTAAGTATAATGCAGTACTCCGGGCACTCCCTTCGAACGCACGTAAATTAGCTGATTTACAAGTTCCAAACCCTACCTTAACTTTTATTTGCGTATGTCTGGTCGTACGTATCTCCTTGTCGTACGTAACTGACTAACCCAGCCCATACTGTACAATTTAAATGCCTACCTACAATGCGTATATTCTGCTTGCGTAGGGATGCCACGTCCCTTTGTACTTAGTTCCGAACAAGTTACGTACGATCAGAGTTACGATGCGTAACATTTGGCGAGCGCATGTGCAGTACGTACAAACAGCCAAACTTATGCATGCATCATGCGTAAATTTGCTGTCGTACTTAAGTCTGGATCTACCCCTTAGTTCTCCCATCACAGCAATCAAACATTTCCACATGTCGCTGTGTGATAGGTTGCGTTGTTTCACCTCCTGTGATGTGGAGTGAAGATCGTGTGATGTGGAACCCATTTTTCCCATATTTTTGGAATACAAACCCCATTGTTGGGGTGGGGTGGGGGAAGGTACAATTCTTGATGAGGTATATTCTAGACGAGCCGAATTTTCATGCCGTATGCCAATTCTATGTCTATGTTGGTATGTGACTGTTAGTCGGAGTGAGCATTTTGCTACAAGTATTCATACTTCATAAATTTTTGTTCTTGGTTTTTTAGAAAGGAAGAGGTAAGACCAAGCCATGTCGGGTGAAGAAAGTGGCAAGGAGAGCCCTTCTGATGAATGCCCCGTGTGTTATGAACGTCTCCAAAACCCCAGTATATCTGAGCGCAGGCTGAGCTGCGGCCATTCCTTCTGCCACGATTGTTTGGTAAAGTATCTTATGACGGCCAAGAAGGAGGGGACCATCAAGAAGAACATCATCTGTCCCTTGTGCCGTTATGTGACGTTCCTAAGCAAGAGGGGTCTCATCTTGCCACCAAAAACTGGAGAGCTCAACCAGATCTTGGAGGTACCTTTCACACCGTCATGCCAAAGGCATTCTGCGATCATAGGAAACCCCAACACTTTAGTCATCCCCATCGAGGAGACCATTGGGTCCAACAGCCTTCAAGACCTCTCCAGATGCACGTGTTCTGGTGATGCCAACACGGATCTACCCAGCCACAACTGTGGCTCCCAAGTCTTTGTCATCAGTGACCAAGGACAACCCATGGAGAGCGAGGAAGTCGTCACCATAGCTCAAACACATCACGTGGATGCCAGAGTCAACTGCTGCCGGTCGCCATCTTTAATCATGATTCTGCTGTTGATCTTCATTGTGGCTGTGTTGGCCGCAGTCCTACCATGGATACTGTTTGTCAAAAAACCATGAATCTTCTTCCAGTTCTTCAATGTAACTTTACTAAGAAAAACTTAAATGCCTCGTATGACGTAGTCGTCACATCTAGCGTTGTGTCTATCTAGTAGCAGCACATGAGACAAATCTTAGCATCAGATTGGTTGGGCATGAACAACCTGTACGGAAAGACCAATGAATATAGGGCCAGATTAGAATGAAGCACAAGGAGAAGGTATCCTGTGATTGACAAAAACCCCCATGCAAATAATGGGTAATTTAAAAGCAATCCAGACACGAGCCTTTGTGCTTTGTGTTCAGACACGTAACAGGCACACAATGAAGTTACATTCTCTTCCTCAGTCATCCAACAGAAAATGTGCGATTATTCCACTGTCATGTGCAATTAAAATGCTGCATATGCATGGAACAATTAAGAAAGCAATTGTATTAATACTGTAAAATTAAATTATTTCATTTAAATAAATAAATATATATATATTTTTTAAAGCCACACTCACCCTGATTTACCTGGGCCTCCGGAACAAAGCATAATCTTCATTTCCAGACCTTTAAAGATGTGACAATATTAATCCACCCCTTTCCTTTCCCTATAATGCCCTTTGAATTCAGGCATTAGCCGCAGTTGTAGACGCTTCAATCCTAGACATGCGCAGTGTAAACATATGCCAAATATGGGTGTGGGTCCCCACTAAGAATGGCCCTATTTTGATAGGGCCGTTCTCTCTCAGACAGTTTCGAACTGGCTAGGTTATCGATTGCTTATGCCTTGATGAGGCATAGCAATCGATCCCCGAAGCACCGAACATGGTGCATCGATAGGTAAATGGATAAACGAACCCTAACAATTCCATTAATTCTAACCCTAACCCTCCTCTTCCATTACCTTAACCCTCCCTTCTCCACAGCCTGACCCTAACCCTCCCTTCCCCACAGTCTGCCCCTACCCCTCCATCTCCCGCAGCCTGACCCTAACCTTCCCTTCCCCGCAGCCTGACCCTAACCTTCCATCTCCCGCAGCCTGACCCTACCCCTCCATCTCTCGCAGCCTGACCCTAACCCTCCCTTCCCCACCCCACAGCCTGACCCTAATACTCCCTTCCCCGCAGCCTAAAATTCTAAAATGGCTGCCATTCGAAATAGAGACAGCCTAAAAGGAACTTTCAGCTGTCTCTATTTCTAAAAGCAGCCCATCGGAGCGGGGACTGCAACCGGCCAAAATACACCCCCTTAAACCTTACGCCTTGGGCCCTGGTGTGTTTCTCAGTCTGAATCAGGATTCCGCCCCTCATAAAATCCCACTGAAAGTAAATATTGAAAAGAAAGTGACAGCCGCCTTATTAACACATCAATCAAAAGACGAGCCTTAAAGTTGTGAGCAATGACAGATTTATAGTGTCATTAGGCAGTTAACTAATGATGACTATTAATGGTCTAGTTGTATTGCTAGTAGAAAATGCCAAAGGCATTGCATTAAAGATTATTCTCAAAATGTCTGCCCCTGTGACTAAAATATACGTAATTAACATGCATAGTAAAGATACATTAAATGAAGGATTTTAAGCAATACATGTCACATGTAGAAGTCAGGCTTGTTGACACACATCATAGTATTAGATTTTTACAAGCTATTAGAGATTGTGTTTATTGTTTGAAATCTTGAAAATGTTTGTTTCTCTGATCCTGCTTGTCCAGTATCTCACATGTGTATTTGTATACGAGCCTATAAAAGCAATATTGTATTTTTTAATGAATTGACTCAAAGAGTCACAAAACATGAAGGGAAAAAACTGTGAAAATACTGTAGATTTATATCTTTGTACTAATATCATGCACTGTAATATTTCCAGGAACTGAGTTTCAGTAAGTGTAGGCAGCCATGTTATGGCAACAGGAAATGGTTCATCTCACAAAATGGCCGCCAACACATACTACAGGAACTCTAATCGTTGTACTTTAAACCCCTAATGTGAGAACTGCAAATCCAGTTGTACTTGCCAGGACCTGGTTGCTGGATGAGGCAGGGCAGATATAATTGGCACGGGTGGAGTATTTTTGGGTTGAGTAAGATTCACAAACAGTGATTGATTTAATTTATGCTTCAAAGCAAGGAATCTGGAAATAAATAATTACATAGCTATATTAGCTGCATAGTGGATGCAATATATATATGTCTTTCACAACCATGTTATTATCCACCTGTATGTATCTGTTTTAAATATTATATGACTCAATATATCTGTTGTATGCATGCAATTAGGGGGTTATTCAACTGTGCATGTTGACCCTCCAACATGACCCCTTCTATCAGGTGCACAATACTCCTGAGCTTCCAACTGTCGCTCACCTGGATTTAATTAGTTAATTGATGTTTGAAAAACATTTTTCTATATTTAACACAATTGGTTACCATAGTAACTGAATTTTGGAAGCTACGGAGTGGATTATTTTTCACTCAATGGAATGGGTTATGTTGCAGGATCTGTATAATGACCACAATTCAACATTACACCGTTCTGTAATACAGGTCAACAAGAAATCTGAAAATTATGTTAAGTTAAAAAACAATTAAGGACTGGTCACTATCCCATAGAGAAATGTAAAGGTTACTATAAGGATAAACTCACAAAAGCCTCCACCCTTTATATATTATTGTGTTTGTGTGTTGTGCGTTTTCTTGTCATTTGCATCAGAAAGTGTTGAAAGTAAAGTATATTTTTTGTATAACCCGTCCTCTGAGTGTATTTATTGTTTAGCCTCCATATTATACAATAGCTGGCCCAGTTATAGAAATGTATCAGTGGGACCCAGAAGTAATTTATGGTGCCGATTGTATTATCATCATATTTGTTACAGTTGCCATAGCAACCATATCCACAACACTCTGGAGGTAGATATACTTTATTAGTAAATGTGCCCTCTTGTCTAGACTGTAGTATTAAGTATCTATGTCATAAATGCCAACTCTTTCTGAATACCAGGGAGATTCAAAGAAGAGTGGATGTTCTCCCTGACTACCTGAAGTGTTTGCCAATCTCCCTGATGCTTATTAAGTTCCGGAAGTCATTGTGGTATGATGACAGAATTTAGAAATTGTCTCCTATTTCCCTGCATTGAGGCAACCATTTTCATGGAGACCAAGATGTAGTGTTACCACATTTTTATCAAGACATTACATTAAATGTCATTTATTTATCATGTCCTATTGTTTCCCTTATGTTTTAGTTTTCAGTACACAGAAAAGTAATTTCTACTAATATTGGGCCTGATTCAGACTTAAGAAGCAGCTTGAAAATAAGGGCCTGATCCAGACCTAAGCCCGCCGTCACTAGCCAGAGATACTCACTGCTGATTGGATGGACAGCGCCTTACTTCCTGGTAACGCTGTGAGAGTCTAAGCAGAGACTCCGGGAGAATAGGGTGCTCTCCCGGGAGTCTGGGAAGTCTCCCTGGATTCCAGGAGTCTCCCGGACTCCTTGTTATATTATTTTATTACACAGATACTGACCAGCGTTACTATCACACTGTTATTTAGACTTGGGATAGGAAACATCACCTCTCAACTCTAATACTGTTTATAACAGATGAAATATGACTCCCCTGCAATCACCATGGTTTATTCCATGAGTAACTTTCCTCTCTTATTTTGTCTCTAAATCTGGTCCATCTTTATGTCACCTTAATGACACACAGAACAATGTTTCACAGAACAATAAATAACGATAAACTCAAGACAGGATAATGGTTAATGGAAGGAATGTGTGAAGGGGAAAAAATAGCGCTTCATGAATGTAGTGTCATCCTGCTAAACCGGATCTGTATGGAAAGAATTTCTGAAGATGCTGTAACACATTTATATGGAGCAAAAGATCACAAAGCAGCATATTATTACACATATTATTACACATATTATTGCGTTTTATAGGTTTACATCATATAATGACATTCCAGGTGTGATCTTCATCATGGAGAAATGTTTAATTTGGGATAATTACCCCTGGTTTTTCCATAATCTCTTCACAGCCATGAATCCTGGACTAATAACTACCCCCTGAGCAACTGCAGTTAAGGGCAGCAGATGGGGCTCACAAATCATCACAGAAAGTCATTGCAAGATAATTGGTTCATTCAAATAGCAAACTTAAACTATATGGACCCTGTGCTTTATGTTTTGCACATGCCAGGTGACCACGATTGGCCCCCTATTCCTTTATAGGCTTCTTTTTTTGGTTATACTCTATACAGTCCTTACAGTTTTTCACCCTCTATGTTGCAGACCCTCCAACATGAGCAATTCCACCAGGCACACAATACTCTGCTCCTGAGCTTCCAACAATCAGTTACTATAGTAACCACCTGTGTTAAAGAAAAATATTCTATTCAAACATCATTTAATTCATTAAAACCAGGTGAGTGACAGTTGGAAGATCAGCAGTGGGGTATTGTGTACCTGGTGGAATGGGTCAAGTTGGAGGGTCTGATATTGGGCTGGATCCAGACATTGTTAAGTGCATGAACTTAGTTACTCCTAGATTAAACCATGTTGATTGCAGGGGAGTCATATTTCATCTGTTGCAAACAGTATTAGAGTTGAGAGGTGATGTTTCCTACCCCAAGTCTAAATAACAGTGTGATAGAAAAGCTGGTCAGTATCTGTGTGCAGTAAGCAATTTAAAGATATATCCCTGCATGCAAAGAATACAATTACCTTGACTCCCCCTGAAATTAACATGGATTAGCCCAGGAGTAACTAAGTTCATGCACTTAACAAGGTCTGGATACAGCCCATTGTTCTTAGATTGAATGAAATGTGCCAAGTTCCTGCTCACCAGGGGTGCTGGACTGGCCATAGGCTTTAAAGGGAGTTTTCCCAGTAGGCCAGTGACTTAATGAAGACATCGGATTTCTTTATTTAGAAAATAGACATTTTTAATTTCGCTGCCTCATCTGTCTGCACTCATCAGTGCCATGGTCAGTGTAATAGCAGTGGCCCCATCTGTGAACTATTGCCCTATATACCTCCATAAATAGCCCTACCTCAGGGGTGTAACTACAGGGGGTGCAGCTGCTATGGGGCCTAGAGGAGAAGGGGGCCCGTGGCAGCCGCTCCCTCTGTAATGTAAGCAAGATGTCAGAGGCTGACAGCTTAAAACCGCACTTAAAACAGCACTTTGCACTCCATGTATGAGTGTATGTATAGCTCCATGTATGAGTGTATGTATAGCTCCATGTATGAGTGTATGTATAGCTAGC
>WWET01000001.1:3722138-3737694 GCA_011038615.1 Limnodynastes dumerilii | reverse complement strand
AAATCAGAGTCCCAACTATGGGTCATATTCAGGGTTGCCGACTCTCCCGGAATGTCCGGGAGACTCCCGAAATTCGGGCAGTACTCCCGGTATCCCGGGAGAGCCAGCAAATCTCCCGCAAGTGACTTGAGGCCCGTGAACCACGGCCTCAAGTCCTATCCCCCTGCCTAGCAACACTAGTGTACTAGTGTTGCTAGCCACAGGAAGGGACTTGATGACGCAATTTGCGGCATCAAGCCCCGTCCCGAACCCTATTTCAATAAAAAAACGGGGCAGTATGAACCAAGGGGCGGAGCCTAATGACACAATTTGCATAACCTCATTAAGCCCCGCCCCCTCATGCATCGCTAGCTTCTCGCCGGGATCTCCCGGAGGGAAGCTGCCAAAAGTCGGCAACCATGATATTAGTATATAAACAGTAATGTTATGTTGTTAAGCAACATCTACAAAAACTGTTCCTTCTTTCATAAGAGTAAGGATGACCAAAAGAACTGCATCATTTAGATAATCTGTTACAATGAATGTTACAATGAATGTACTATAAACATACTGATTTACACAAAATGCAATGGGGCTGATTCACAGATACGATTTTCACGCAACTTAGGTGCGTATATTTAGGATCTTAGAAAATTTGCATAACTGCGCATGCGTAGTAATAGTGCAACGCCGTCTACGTAGAGGTTAGGAGCTTAAATTCGCTAAGAGCATCCCTTTGAATCGATCGCAAGCACTTAAGATCTTAAGTGCTGCGGAAGTTTAAGATCTGAAGGATTTGCATGGAAATGGGCGGGGGGAGGCAGGGAGATGAGGGAAAGTGGGCGCGGGCAGACACTTAGCGCTACTACTTCCCTTAAGATCTCAAATGACAGCGCAGAGTTAGGGTTAGTCAATGGTGGTCTAACTTTAAGATCCACCGCTGTTTGCAAGGGGAGTGACTGTTTATGCAGTGGGCTGTAACCTGGTAAGATCTTAACTAAGGTGCTTATATTTGCGATCTTTTCGCAATCGCATCTCTGAATCACCCCCAATGTGTATCACCAGGATGACTTATTTAATAGTGGTTACATGTTGATAGCACTGTGATAAATTTAAAAGTTAAAACTATTCAATCATCTGACATTAAAGCAATAACAATTTTCTATGCATCCAGATGTAAAATATTGTAAGTAAAACACAAGTGTAACCACATTTAACTGACATAATATTTACATATATAAATGAAAAAATACCCATAGTGAAAACGGGATTATACCTGTAAGAGAAATGGGCAGATGAGGAAGTGAGGAAATTATGTAATTGGGCATATGTCCAGGATTCGGTTGGGGCCAGGGAGTATTTGGTTTGCAGCTCTTGAAAAGTGAGCAAAGTCCCATTGTGCAAAAGGTGTCTCACTCTTGTTATACCCACATCTGGCCAGGGCAGTAATGCCTGAGGTTGAAAGCCCAGAGAGAAATCTACATCAAAGGCCAGATTTACTAAGCTGCGGAAAAGGAAAAGTGGAGATGTTGCCCATAGCATTAGATTCTAGCTCACACTTTCCTATTACTTATCAGTGTATGACAGCTAAAATCTGATTGGTTGCCAAGGGCAACATCTTTTTCTTTCCCGCAGCTTAGTAAATCTGGCCCTAAATGGGAGCAGGGGGAGCACGGGGGATGAGATATTCAGGGCGGCCCTAGGGTTTGCGGGGCCCTAGGCGAGCCCCCCCCCCCTCGGGCCCTAGGCGGGCCCCCCCCCCCCTCCGCAAAAAAAAAATTAAGTTTTTTTGAATTTTTTTTTTCTTTTTTGCCGCGGTAGCAAGTACAGTGCCGCCAGGTTCATCATCCTGGCGGCATTGTACTGGTTACAGGCGGCCCCGGGCGGGGCCTTCACTTCCAGGAGACTCACATACAAAGTGGCTATGGCAACACAGCGCCATTGAACGGCCAGGATGATGAACCTAACGGCACTGTACTTGCTGCCGCGGCCCCGCGCGTGGCCTTTACTGCACGCGTGGATTTTACCGAACCATGGAAAAAAAGAAAAAAAAAAAAAGATTTTTTTTTTTTAACTTAAAAAGCAGGAGGTGCGGGACCCCGGGAACCGTGGGGCCATAGGCGGCCGCCTATACGGCCTATGCCGTGGGCCGCCTCTGAAGATATTACTCTTATGAGCCCCCTTCCAGTTGGAGCTTTCATCAGGTGGAAAGAGATAGGGAGTGGTGAGCCACAGTAGCAATTGCATCTGTGTCCAGACGAGCTGAGATTCAAGTGTTACCCTCTGTCCCGATTGATCAATCACAGACCAGTCTATGATACTTTGGAGCACGTCCACGTGTTGATGCAGTTCTAATGGTCATCCTTATTGTTATGATAGGAGGGCCAGCTATGAGAGGAGTTCCTATTAGTTCATCTGTGTTATGTTTTCTTAAATAAGGTGTCATCTGTTTTTTCACTGCAACCGGTTGGTATAGATGTTGCTTAACAACATATTTATTTACTTTGTTTCTCTGTGTATTTACTGACGTAATATTATTTGTTCTTAATACACAATGTTTACAAACACCTTTGTTTTGTTTTAATGTATAGTTTAGCAGCAATTAAACTGTGTCTGTGTCTTTTTGAAGGCAATTTGAGAAAGAGACAACAAAGTCTTGAAATGCTACTGTCATTTATTCAGCTATGCTGCCTGGAGAGAGGTTACTGGGAGCAGTAGGTCATCATTTGTCCTGCAAATTATAAAAGTGTGCTTTAGATGCCATTGAAAAGAATGATAGAGGAGCTATCAGCATAATAGAGAAAAAGAGGAGGGGCTTTACCGGTAAATTAAGTATCAGGGTGATTGGAGAGAGAACATGGGGACGGGAGGGGAGACAGTACAATAAAGTATCAGGGTGTTTGGAAAGTAAACAGCCGGAGACGAGACTGTACAGATGGGGTGGAGGGTAGCATAGAACACACAGGAGAGGAGAGTGCTTACAGACTTGATAAAAGTTAGAGGAGAGGATGTTTGATAAATATGTGATACCCGCCTTAGTAAAAGGTGAAGGTTTGTTATTACCTGAATGATGTAACTGATATCTTCCTTCCAAATTGCAGAGAGGTAAATCAACATAAGAAAACTCAGAATAACTCCACACCAGTGTTTAGTGAATTAAATTTTGTTTTAATAAATGTTTTCTGAATGTTTTAGATTTGCAGAAAACTTAATTCGGTTAATAGAATGAAATAACACTTTTGCAACTTTAAACCCTGTGTCCAACAAATAGTCCATATAGCTGTAATTATTATTAAGACTATAGGAAAGTTCACCTCCACTCAGGCCATGAAAAATTACAATTAAGCAAATGAATTCTCGTAATCGGTGTCTCAGCTGTGTCACCTAACACTGCTCTCCAATGCCCGTTGTTTCTCCGCTCACTCTCTTTAACTCCTATGTTTCACCACCGACACTCCCCTGAATCTCCTCTGCTGACACTCTCTCTGCCACTGCACCACCGATACCCTGCTATACCAAATCCGCTGTCACTCTCCGCCACTTCACCACTGACACTCCGCTGCACTGACTCTGCTGTTACTCTCTGTCTCCTCACCACTGACACTCAGCTGCACCGACTCTGCTGTTACTCTCTGTCTCTTCACCACTGAAGCTCCGCTGCACCGACTCTGCTGTTACTCTCCGTCTCCTCACCACCGTCACTCCGCTGATACCAACTCCGCTGTTACTTTCCATCACCTCATCACCGACACTGCTGTAACGACTCTGCTGTTACTCTCTGTCACTTCACCACCAACTCTTTCCTTTACCGCCTCCGCTGACACTCTCCCCTGCTATCCAACAGTACTTTCTCCTCAGCTTCCCCCTCAGACAATCCACCGATGCTTCCTTTACCCTGTTCACTCTTTAACTGCTCACATACACACAACCCAATGGAAATCTCCTACGCACCACTGTCCCTGACGACTCTTCTAGAAAATACACCCTTGTGCTACACAGCGCACTCTATCTAGCTGACTGTTGCTTCACTACTGTCAATCGGAATGCACTCCTCACCTCCAGTAACCCTCAGGGGCACCACAAATATAGCAAAAGTATGGCTCTTATGACAAATAGGTTTCTGTGACTACTTGTGCTTTAAAATTGCTGTTTAGCCAAAGCATTCACAATGGAATCTGGTAGGACAGTAACACATTCTAGATATATGACCACAGTCCCCTGGGAAAATATGTGCTGTAATTGTTTTTCATTGTAACACTTAAAGAACCGCTAAAATTACATTTTTGAAAAATCACCTCAGGCAACCCCCAGGGGCACCACAAATGTGACAGAGCAGGAAAGAATATGGGGGGAGGGTGCTGGACAAAAGTAGGTGATTTGGAGAGAACACACAGGGAGGGAATAATAAGCAGAAATGGGGGTGTTGGAGAGACTTTAGAGATAAAGGGCCGTATGCAGAGTGAGCGATATGAGCTACTGCGCATGCGCAGTAATTTTGTTACGACATCTACGTTACTTGTTGCAGCATAGATTGCGTATATGCGGTCTTTAAGACCAGAGGGGGTACAGAAATCAAAAAGAGTGGGGAAAGGGTATATTTATAGTAATGACAATGCCACAAAGGCTTATTTGGGACATGAGTCAACAACATTTGGCATTTACAGCATACCATCAGAAGAGCTGTAGCTTTGGGAGAGCCATACAAAAGGTCAGATCTTACAAAGTATTGTACATATTATAGTCATTCATTAAGGCTAAACGGCATGGTATCAGTGTCAGGTTGGAGAGGAATCAGTGGGGCTCCCTCGGCAAAAGCTTCATACTCACGCCATTCAAACCACTTAATGGTTGGAGACAGGGGCGTAACTAGAACTTTGTGGGCCCCACAGCAAAATTTTGAAAAGGCCCCCAGGTCCACTCTAATATATATATATAGATAAACAAGGGGGCGCCTCATGTTGCAATAAAAAATTTTAATGAGTAGAAAAGAGGTCTGAGATAGGACGGACTCGTACCATTAACAAGCTTAAACAGAGCATGTAACAAACAGAGCGGCATGCGGTGGTATGAGGACACTCTCGAAACCCAGCGCCCTGGAGCACGTGTTGTCTTGCATTCTCCATGACGCCAGACAACACGTTCAGTGGCAAATGCAGGATTCTGAAAGGGGGGTTTCCAATGCGTGTAATACATGTGGGGTATATTAGCATAGCTGCAAACGTTTTGGAGAACGAAAACGCGGCAAATAAGCTCCGCCGTGTCCTGCCCAAGCTCTTCTCCTGACACTGGCATACTGCACGCGGCAAAAAGCCTGTGTGTGTGAGTGTGTGTGAGAGTTTGTTAGGGAATTAGACTGTAATGTGGCAGAGGTTGATGTGTGTAAAATTGTAAAGAGCTATTTAATATGATGGCACTGTAAAAAATAAACCATATGTAAAATTACAATACTGATAATATGGTTGTACTATCTGACTGCCGAGACGTAAGACGTCCATTAACGCAGGGTTGCCGACTTTTGACAGCTTCCCTCTGGGAGATTCCAGAGGGAAGCTAGAAATGCTGGTGGGGCAGGGCTTAATGACAGTTTATGCAAATTGCATCTTTAAGCCCCACCCCGACTCATACTTAACCCGGTTTTTAGCAGAAATAGTGATCAGCAAACAATGCCCACCATGCCATCACTCACACACAGTGCCCACCATACAATCACACAAACAATGCCCACCATGCCATCACTCACACACAGTGCCCACCATGCAATCACTCACACAGTGCCCACCATACTATCACTCACAAACAATGCCCACCATGCCATCACTCACACACAGTGCCCACCATACAATCACTCACACAGTGCCCACCATACTATCACTCACAAACAATGCCCACCATGCCATCACTCACACACAGTGCCCACCATACAATCACTCAAACAATGCCCACCATGCCATCACTCACACACAATGCCCACCATATCATCACTCTCACTGCCCTATCTGTTCTTTTTTACCTTTTGATTACTTCCTCTTGTCTTTAGTCTTCCTTCCTCAGTTCCTCCATGTCTTTCCTCCGCTCCTCTTCTTTCTCTTCTTTCTTGCTGTCCGCTATTCTTGTTCTGGGCCTGACGTCTGTGACGTCATCACGCCCAGCGTGCGGTTGCCTAGGAACCAGCCCCCTGGTTCCACTGTTACAAGGTCCGTAGCGGCTGTGGACCTGGTGGGGACATAAATCCCCATTCTACTCGGTCAGCCGTGGTGGGACAGAGGAAGCCCTGTGGTGGTCACATGCCACTCCTCCTGACCCAGCCTGCCTCTGAGTCGGGACCTGTCCTGCAGAGGAAGCAGCAAGGAAGATGATACTGTGCGGGGCCGAAGCAGAGCGAGTATGGGGGTTGTGTGCCTGATGACACCGATGGAGCCCTTTCAGCTGGGCATCCATCAGCGCCTGTGCCGACGGTAGTTGCGCCAATGGGGTGCAGTGAGTGATTGCAGTTGCTATATGGCCCCCTAAGCCGCGGGCCCCATAGCAACTGAACCCATTGCACCCCCTATAGTTACGCCCTTGGTTGGAGAGGTAGTAGATTTGGAGTATGGAATGCCTTCTGTCTCCATCAAAAAGCTATAGATCCACTGGCTAAAGGGCCTGAATGTCTGAAGAAGGGGAGAAGTGGTGGAAAGTGAGGGAGAGATGTAGAAAAATATATTTGCAGTGGTTGGGGAGTGGAAAAAGTCAGTAAATGTGTAAATTGTGGGGATAAGCAACACGGTTCCACTTAAAATAAAAAATTTAGTTTTTTCTTTGAAAGCCATCGTAAAAATTGGAATTTGCATATGTGGAAAACTAAAAAGCGGTGGCTGATTGAATAACTGTTGAATACAATGAAAGTTGTAATTGGAATTTTGGATAATACTGCCGTACTGCCAGACTCACTGTTTGCTGGATATTGGAAGTGGATGTAAATTTCTATGCAAGGTGCAGGGGACAAGAACAGTGTTGAAGCCTGACTGCATTTTTTTTTAGCAGAGTAACAGAGAATTGCTACTTTTCTTGATGACTATACTCTGAACATACAAAACTCTTCTTGTCAGTTTACTCAAGTTGAAAGAAAATGTATTTATGTATTTAACTTTAGTTTATTAAAAGAGCAGACATAGCATACTGTACATAAACATATTCCGAAAACAAACATAGTCTACTAGTTATTTCTTTATCACAACAGAATAACAGTAATATAACAATAGTGGGATAAATGACTCGTAAGGCAGGATCCCGTTGAAGCAGGGGGAGTTTGCTGAGTGAACCATGGAGACCACACTTTGTAAAAGGCATTGCGTGGGATTGCGTGCGAACACTTAAACAACACAAGAAGGTAGAGCTACATAAACAGCGGGCTGGGTATATGTATTAATTCAGAAATATATGCTCGCTGTATGCACAAGGCTACTAACTCAGCATTGGGGTCTGCTAACCCCAATATAAAGGCAACCAATGAAAAATGTATATAGTGCTGAGTGAGCGTGTGCACCGGCAAGAAGAATAGCATATAATGGCTCCTGGTAAAAAAATAGATGATTTATTAATATCACTATAGATAAAAGAAAAATGCACATAAATAAAAGCAATTGAAGGACACAGAATACTGATATACAGTTGGTAGGAATAAAGTATATCCAGTTAGATGATGAATTTGCACAATGTAACTTGTAATAATAACTCAGATAACGGGTGAATGAACCCCGAGTTTATGCAAAAAGGTCGCTGAATGGCTATTGCAGATGACAGCAATAATAGGCAAGATCCTATGTATAGGTACTTCGAGGTACAAGATGGTAAGTCTCAAATATTTATAGCATTATCCACTTAGTGATCAGAGCATCTGAGATGCGAAACCAGCATTGATGGTATTCAAGCGAGGACCGTCGGACTTGTTAAAACCCGGATGGATACACACCACAGTCACTCCCTACTTGGCGATATACAATTCAAATTGAGTACCAAATGTCCTCAGGGGGAATCTTTATAGAACGAGTAATGATATGGATGAACCTAAAGGGTTAACATGAGAAGAGCTATATGACGTGTAGGAGGAAGGCAGAATAAAATGGAGGAGGAGAGTTACCCGCACATACACCTCGAGAAAGAATCCAAACCGGATTTGAAACGCGTCGGTGGTTGCGGGTAATGAATTGGCAGTTTATCTAGTCCACCTATCCACTAATTTTCCTATCTTCTCACCTATCCAATAGCTTAGGAAAAGGGCCCTTATTCCTTTACTGCTGTAGATTGAAGGTGTTATACATCTCAGAGGAAAGGGTGGTGGAAGTGACCTGATAGAGAGGGGTTTTTCCCCTAAATCCCCGCCTGCAGGGGTGAAATCATCGAAATCTTTTTTAAAGACATTGTTTTATTTAGAATACATGTTTCATGGAACAGTGTTTTTATTTATCTGATGTTGGAATAAATATTATGAAATTTGGTTTGAACATTTGAATTGAACTGAGGGCAGACACTCTGAACGGAATGAGGGGAGAGGAGGAGGCAGATGAACAGTGTACACGGCCGATTAGATTAAGCACCTGTGGGACGCTGATTGGGGTTCTGGATCCATTGTGAAGTGCCTGGAAAGAAGGAGAAAAGATATTTAAGTACGGTTATACCTCAAGAGGAATTCTATGTAAGTGCATTGGTTTAGTTTTTACTTACCTGTGTGACTACCGTCTGGACTATTCCCCTTCTCTGTTGTTTTTTTGTGGGGTCTGGTGTTGGAGACGGAGGGAGAGGATTAGGAAGCCGGAAAGTCTCTGGATCCATTGAAGTGTCTGTAAAGGAAAAAAGATCTTTTAACACGGCTAAATTCCAAGAGGATACTAGTGTAAGTGCATAGGTTGAGTTCTTTATTTTACCTGTATATCTACCATCTGCACTATCCTCCTTTTCTGCTGTCTTTTTGGGATCCGTTGGCGTCAGAGAGGATTTATACAGCTGCAAAGAAAAAGAAAAGATTTGGTTGATATAAGCTACAAAATCAAGAGATACAAAGCGTGAGTGTGATTTTAGCTTTGCTGTGCCTCACCTATTTTTGGCTCTCTGCACTAGATATTTTTGTTTATTTCTATTGCGGGGACATTGTGAGTGTGAAGGAGGGTTGCCGTTGGAGATCACGAGGAGACGGAGCCTGGTGAAAAAAGCATACTCAGAGATACAAATCAAGAGAAAGAGAAAGTAAGCATTGGGGAAAGGCAGCAGCGTGACAAATAAGTGTGACAGTCTTCATATTGCATGTTTCTTTCTTTTTGGTTCCTTCATTGGGAAACTGGAGATGAACTCAAAGTCCAGGACCTCACAATAGAACTGAAACAAAGGAAAGATATTGAGAATATCGGGACGAATGTGAGTGATTCCCTAATGTTTACATGTTAAACTGTGACGGAGTGGAAACCTGAGAACATTGGAAGAGAACATTTTATTGTGTGGACATATTACTTTTCATTTAAGGGGCGCTGTGAGAACACCGGGGGCTTACTGTCTTTGCTTTTGATGATCTGTATTTAGGTACAGAGTCATTTGGGGGATTTGTGTGATACCCCGTACCCTGGCCTTATAGCTGACCCAGGGTCGCAGCCGTTAGGATACTTTTCTCTTCAGTGTTTGTAGTATATTGACTTTTTTTTTTCACCCTGTTCTCCATAGCCTTTTCTTAGAATAAGCCCCTTAGGAGGTTACTATTAATGGTATAAATTGCTATTAAGTGTCTTAGATTAGATACTGACCTCCTCCACGTCACGGTTTTGGAGGGAGTCAGCTTGTCTATATAGGGGACTTCCCTTTGTAGCTCTGGATCAGGCCCATTGTGTTGTTTAAGTGTTCCCTTTATTTTTTTGAGCAGTGTATTTACTTTGACACCAGGAAAAATTATGCTTTCTGTAAATTGTGCCCACATCAATGGCAAAAAACTTTTGGGTAAATGTAAGTCCAAAATGGAGCTTATAAATACTAAAATCTTCTCCCAGAATCTTATCCTTATTTTTCTACAGTCCCCAAAATTATGAATAAATGCGTTATACATATGACATTTTAGACATTGTCCAGATCCATCAGCTACCATGTGCTTTCTTAGTGCTAGCGATAGTATATTTTATATGCGTTCTCTTTGATTTTAGTGCAGATGGAAGATTTGGCGATATTCTGCCAGATATCCTGCCAGGGATCGTCATCTACAGGACAGTGGCCTAGGTCCTTCTATGGGCCTCCAACAGGATGGCATAGATAATGGAAATCAACCCTTGACCAAGTGGGGCTATCAGGCAGAAGTTGAGAAGGACAAAAGACGAGCCTCTTGGGGCAAATTTAAAAGATAATGTCTTATCTGGAAGCAGTGGAACGGGTTTGGGTTGAGAGCAGGGAAATTCTGTTGAATTGTGGAGGTGAGGCAGTTGTTCTCCTCTCTGAGATCATGGATAACTCGAACTCCAAGGTGCCTCCAAAGGAGGGAGAAACCTGTAGTTTGTCCTGGAGGGAATGCAGGATTGTCCCATAAAGGAAGTAGGGGAGAGGCTAGGGGAGAAGAGGCCAGTTTTGGTCTGCATGCATCTTATATTGTGGCTGTAAAAGCTCTGGTAGGCATCAAAAGCAAAGCCAAGGGATGTTCTGCTCAGGGGAGACCCCAGAGGGAGGATAGAAATTTTCACTTATGTGCCTATTTTTCCGATTATAGCTACTATTTTACGCTATCTACGTAGCATTTTGTTATGTAAATTGCATACATGTGGTCATTAAAATGTATGCCTGGGTAGTATAAAGGAGATTAAACTCCCTATGGAGTGCTAAAATATGGCCTTAGAAGGCAGGATCCTGGGAGTATTTGTGAGGTGTCTAACGCCATCAGCGCATTAGTTAGGTATTTTATTTTAGCCAGATGTTCGTGCTTGTTCCTGGCCGCAATAGCAATGAGGTGGCCTCTCATGACTGCCTTGTGAGCGTTCCACAAGGTTGAGGGTGCAATGGTCGGGTCTGAGTTTAATAGGAAGTACTCTTCAAGAGAGGACTGAATATGAGAGTAATGCTGAGGATCACGAAGGAGGGATTCATTGATACGGCTGGTTGATTGGAGGGGTTGGGACATTGGACAAGTAAGGTCAACTGCCACTACAGCATGGTCTGACCTAGTATGGGGGGAAAATGTAAGCATTATCAGGTTGTAGAGCGAGATTGCGGCTGAGCAGGATCATGAAAAAAACGAGTAGTCTTTAGCGAGGGGGTTCCGCACCCTCCAGTTATCATAAACATGATGAAGCCCATGAAATCCTGATGCGCCCTGGAGTTGAGGCTATCTCTTGGGTCTAGATGGCCTGTTGGGGAGGGAGACCTATCCAGAGAAGGGAGGAGGCCGCATTTGAGATAGCAGTGACCCCAGGCCACGGAAAATTTTTGGCTCGTATTAGGAAAATAAATATTCACTAGCATGCATCGAAAATTATTGAGTGAGCCAAGTAGAACGAGATATCGACCACTGGCATCACAGTGGACTGCATCCAGATCAAATGTAACATGTTTAGAAAATAAAATCACAATGCCTAATTTTTTCTGATGACTGTCGCAGGCAGGGAAAGTGAGCGTATACAAACGGGAACAAAGTTCTGGATGGAGGCGTTGTAGAAAGTGGGTCTGCTGGATAAAAGCGATGTCTACTTTGTGGTTGCATAGGGAGGTATAAAGTTTAGTTCTTTTAAGGGGAGAATTAAGACCCTTAAACTTGTAAGATGCTACACGTAGGGCCATATTGGTAGGTTAAAGTCTATTAAATATATGAATGGGGTTAAAGGGTTAAGTGGTCGGTGCAGGTAATTACCAGTCTGTAAGTGAAGGTATAAGAAGGATGGTGACGTAGGGAGAGGAGGAGGAGAGGGGAAATAGACATTGGCCAGGAAGCTGGACGACATCCCTGTCCTGACTGCTGACAAAGGGAAATTGGGAAAGCGCAGCAAGGGCGCCAAAGGGAGGGATAGCCGGCAAAGAGCCCTAGGGCTCAAGGGGGTAGTGGGGTCCAGTCAGATCTAAAACACATGCTGGTTAAGTGGCGGAGAAGAAAGGCAGTAGGGGGAGCAGTCAGTTGAAAAGGAGGTTGAGCCTAACCTTATACATAACCTAGGTAGCTACAAGTTTAAATGCAACAAAATATACCTCCAACTGAAAGAATCGGGTTATACACTCACAGAAAAATGACAAACCATTTAGAAGTCACAATTTAAATGTCAAAAAAGTAATTATAACAGTTAGCTGATACTGCACAGAAATTTTTGTAGCAAAACGTCTGCTTTAAACATATTTAACTATAGGTAAACAATTCACTAGCGTAAACGTTAACACATATTAAATTTGCATTAATTAGGTATAAATTCACATGGTAAAGAGAGGGAAAAAAGAGGCAGAGAGATAAAGCTATTTAAAGAGGAAAAGAGTCGATAGATGAAGAGCAGAGGCTATCACAGAGGAAAAGAGAAAATAGGGATGAGTTAAAGAAAAGGAGTAAACCTCTAATAAATAAAGAGGTGGAACTCCACCAATTCACGACCCCGATGAGCACCAGAAATAAAGACTTATCGAGGTGACCATAAATGTCCAGGAGGTGTGGCTAGAGAATTCTGATCCAAATGGACTTCGGCAGAAAAAAAAATTTGCAGCAAAAGAGTTCCTGGAGTGGTTGTAGGCGGAGAGCTGGTCAGTCAGAACCACCAGATGTAATCCAGTGGTGAAGGAGTCACTTCTCAGTCGAGTAGTGGACATCCGGAAGATGGTAGAAAACAGTAAGGAACCTCCCTCCGGTGGCCTCAATCTGGCACTTCTAGGCAAGGAATACCATTCACAAGGCGGCGGCTGTCAAGGAGTAGTGGAAGAGGGACCGGAGTTTCCCGCTTCAGGCTGAGAGGGAATCGGAGAGCGGTCTGGAGCCAAACCAAGCTTTTGGAGAAGTTTGTGGCCTTCCATTAATGAAGTAGCATTGATGTGCCTGTCCTGGTGCCAGATCAGTAGGCGAAATGGGAAGCACCATCCTTATCGTATGTTGTTTGCCGCTAGAATTGTTGTGATTAAATTCCCGGTGTCTGACCCGTGTAGTTGGAGAGAGGTCCTGCAAAATTTAAAGCGGGACTCCCTCGTATTGCAGGGGTTGGGCTTTTCAAGCCTGACAGGACCGCTTCTTTAGATGTGAAATAATGGAGGCGCAGGATAACATCTCTTGGGGAGTTCTGGTCAAATGTGCAGGGCCTAAGGGCTCTATGAGCAATAGGTCTTCAGGCACTTCTGGTGCAGGCTGGGTAAACAGTCTCTTCAAGTAGAGGGATAGTTGGGCTTGGTCCACGGAGTCCACGAATGCGGAGGTTGTTTCAGCGCCCCCTTATCAAGATCTTTGTGTTGATCCTTAAGGGCATTCAGCTCATGCTTAAGTTGAGCAATGTCAGTTATAGCTGTTTGGTGGGATTGTACCACCTCCTCCACATGCATTCAACTTGATCAGTGCGGAAACCCTGGGTATCCACATTGGAACGCAAAGTGTGCAGGACGTCTTGCACATCCGCGTGGATAAAGGAGCGGAGCTCTTTCATTTCAGTTATTAAAGAGAGAAAGTTCACTCTGGTTATTGGTGATTAATCTTTGGATTCTGTGTCAGTCTCAGCAGGTATAGCCTTTGGAGAGACTGTTAAAGATTTGCGGAAGGATGGAGTTCCTGAGAAATAATGCGGTAGGCCCCTGGCGTGAAGTTTTTATTACAAGGTATAGTAGATCTAGGTGGCGGTGTAAAGAGTATTACTGTTGAAGAGGCCGTGAAGCTCCCAAAAGAAGGGCAGGCTCACCGGGGGGTAGGTAAAGATGGTCAGACTCAAATCAAATTGCTTGATTATAACTGCTCCCCTCCAACAGGCATAACTGTGGATTTACATCTGAATGATTGTAACGTTAGAGTGCCACAGTTATATGAGGTGAGGGGCTATGCAGAAGAGATGGGGAGAGTAGGGGATTTTTTTTTGCAGGGTGAGAGGAACATGTAAACTTCTGGTCTGGAAAGTTCACTACAGGAGGGGGATGACCTGCACTCACTGTGCCAGGTTGCAGTTCAGTGATGGAAGCTGCAGCAGGATCAATCCATGGGGGTGGGGCTCTCTCCTCCATTCAGAGAGGTGGTGTTATAGTTATGGTGGCTTCTGGACCTGGCCCCAGTCCCTGCTGCGCATTCCCAGGCTATCAGTGGATAGAAGAAGGTTCCTGGCCCCAGAAAGAGGACCCAGTGTCTTCTGCTTGGAGAAGCAGGAGGAGGTGAGACCACAGCGCTCCACAAGGCCCGCCTACAGCAAGGCCTCTCATGTGCTTCCAGCAGCTACAGAGCCCCGGAACGGAAGCCTTATGAGAGGCTGGCCGAGGGGAAGGATCAGATCGTCAGAGCTCTAGATGAGGGCAAGGGTTCCTGTGATCGGGGCTATTTAGCCCTATGAAGAGCCAGAGCGCACGGGAACGTACCTGCCCTGGTAAACCACTCCCCAAGCTGAAAGAAGATTTAGATAACTAGACTATGATGTTTTCTGCACAGCTCAGTGCTTGCCCAAGAGAAAATCTATTTTTTTTTTGCTTAATTTTTTTTACTTCTGCCTATGAAATAGCTGCTTGGTTGGATTGTGTGACCCCCAACAAAGATCAGATGAACTAATATAATGTATTTATTTTTAATCAATTTGTTTAATAATCTAACATTCTGAGAATGCTAGGAGCCCAAAGAAGGGCTTTTACGGAAATGGCAGACATAAAAAACATTGCAATATGGTATAAAACTTTAAAAGAGTGACAAGACAATAAAACTGCTCAGAAAGCATAAAAGTTAATAATTTTTTAAATTTAAATTTGTTTATTGATGATCAAACCAAAAAGCATTCAGAAATTTCTGTACTCAAACAACCCAGGATTTTCTATTGACACGCGATACACCAAAGTTTGCTTGACCCGGAAGAGGCGCCTCAGTTGTTTACAGCTTGCACTTCTATATCAAACGTCACTCTATGCAGTAGCTCATCGAACATGACTTTGAAATTAAGCAATATCCTTAAATACAATGAACATGCTCTTTTCATATTAACTTTAAATCTACATACTAATCCTTGGTTAGTATCATAAAAACCATAAAGGTCCTTGAAACAAATCATAACATGTAATTGAGCAGAAAGTCACGTACATTTATTGACTATTTATTCATTGTTATAATCCTTTTGCACAAAAAACAATTGCCTGAAAATGAACAGAACACTATCAGACATATTGCTGGTATAAACTTTTGCCTTGGTAAAAACTGGTATAAACTTTATTTTTATTTTTTTTAAAGAAAAATGGAAAGAGAAAAAAGAGAAAGCTCATCAGACCTACAGAACCTGTACGGGGTTAAGGCAAAAGATAGAAGACCAGTCCATGTGGGGGACTCCCCCATTATCCCCCCTTTTGGCTCGGAAGTTGGTCTTCGATAAGTGCAGGTGTAGTGGCCAGGAGATGGAAATACGTGAGGAAAGGGCAATGAAGAAAAAGAAAGAAACAGGTGGGG
>WWET01000001.1:3685521-3698104 GCA_011038615.1 Limnodynastes dumerilii | reverse complement strand
TATACAGGGGTACAGCTAGATGTTATTAGAGCTGTATGGTATACAGGGGTATAGCTAGATGGTATTAAAGCTGGACGGTATACAGGTGTATAGCTAGATGGTATTAGAGCTGGATGGTATACAGGGGTACAGCTAGATGTTTTTAGAGCTGGATGGTATACAGGGGTACAGCTAGATGGTATTCGAGCTGGATGGTATAGAGGGGTACCGCTAGATGGTTTTAGATCTGGATGGTATACAGGGGTAAAGCTAGATGTTATTAGAGCTGGATGATATACAGGGGTACAGCTAGATGTTATTAGAGCTGGATGGTATACAGGGGTACAGCTAGATTGTATTAGAGCTGGGTGGTATACAGGGGTACAGCTAGATGTTATTAGAGCTGGATGGTATACAGATGTACAGCTAGATGTTATTAGAGCTATAAATAATTGTATAGTGTGTCATCCAAGGATCTGTAACTGTCTTTCAAAATTATAATATTTTAAATATAATTTACAATAGAAGTACAATACAATGTATAAACCTATCAATCTTAATAGTGTGAAAATGGGAGTAAACAAATATCTTATAATAAATAGCTTCATAGATGACTTAATGTCCCTGCTTGTTGTAAATAAAATAAATAAAAATATATAAAGCGAGATATACTTAAGAATTTTCCAAACTCTAATACTATTATTCCTCTTACCTTGGTGCCACCATGGCTGGTACCACACGTTGGGCCATGCAGCCTCTCAGATGTTGTTTATTTTAGTTTTTCGACTAATACAGAAAGTAATAGGGTTCACAATAGAGAAATTGAGAAATTAAGCAAACTGATTCAATCAACCTGCTCTGAACAATCCACAAGACTGTGTGAGTCTCACTGGCCAACCTCTGGCTACTATAAAGAGGGGTTATGTGACATCACCATCCTGCGGACATTATGACATCACTGGCCTGTACAGTAATGGAAATGTTGCCCATATCAACCATTTAGATACTAGATAACGATATTTATCAATTGTTTTGGTAAACTAAGTATGTACATTGGTTTTTATATGAATACAGACCCCCCCAATATGACCCATTCCATTAGGTACGAAACACTCTCCTTCTGAGCTTCCAACTGTCACTCACTTGGTTTTAATGAATTACCTGGTGTGTGAAAAATATTTCCTATTAGGTGGTTACCATAGTAACTGACAGGTGGAAATTTAGATAAAGAGCATTTTGTACCTATGGAATGGGTCAGGTTGGACGGACTATGAATAGTTTCAGATTGTGTATTATGACCAAATTCCATCGTCACAGATTCCCATGTGTGTAAGTTGTGTGTAAGAGAGGTCATGTTTAATGTCAGAATAGCGGGTGAAGGGTGAAGAACGTACATTAGTAAGGAAGAAGGGGGGATTGAATCTTTTCTGTATACGTTTACAGTTGTAGAGGAGAAGAGACAATGTAGGGACTGTCGGAGAGACAGATGTAGAAGAATGTGTCCTATAACAATCTATAAACAATTTTATTAGTGTTGTGGAAGAGTTGGGGTGGAGCAAGTAAAGAAGTGGATGATAATAGTTTTCCATTGTAGTTTGTGTCGTCCAAGGATCTGTGACAATATCCTACACTCTGGGCTGCACTTTAAAACCCCTTTCACATCACCACCAAAAACCAGGGTATTTGGTGGAGTTGTGAAACCACCACTTCCGGTTGACCCAGTCAAAAGACCTGGGACTTCGACCTGGCAAAAAGAAGAGTTTTTTCCGAGTCCTACCCGGGAAGGGGGACAATGTGAAAGGTCTTTCATATTGCCTACCGACTGATTCAGATTTGTTTACTGTTCCTATGGCAACAGTAAACAAATCTGTTTTTAGCATTGGATATATAATAAATAATTGCAAGTATATAAATAAAATAATTATATAAAAATGATAAATAAAAATAAATAAATAAAAAGAAGTAATTACCATCTTGAATTGGATCCGATCTTCCAAGCTTTTAATCTGTGGGGGAGGTCTTTGAAATACAAAAAACCCTATGGCCCACAGCATCTCATGTTCTGCACGCGGAACATCCCGACGCTAATGACATCTCTGCTGTCATTGTGGTATATTTATACCCTTGCCCAGCCAGGGATATCCCATTTCCATGGTGACCAAATCACGTTTGGTCACTATGGAAACGGGATTTCCTAGGTTGTCCAAAGGGTATAAATATACCCAATGACAGCAGAGATGTCATCAGTGTCGGGATGTCCTGCGTGCAGGCCATAGGGTTTTTTGTTTCTCAAAGACCTCCCCCATGGATTAAAAGCTTGGAAGATCGAATCCAATCCAACATGGTAAGTACTTCTTTTTATTTATCATTTTTATTGCATTATATTATTTATTTATTTTATGCTTTACATAATTAGCGTAATTTTTTTTTTATTATTTGGGGTATTAAATGTAAATATTTTATTGTATATAGGGGTATTCAATGTCATTATTTTTTTATAGAGGGGCATTAAATGTTAAGTATTTTTTTATGTTAGGGGCCGGCCCTATATTTTATTTATTAGCTAGGAGGGACATAACTTTGTGTTTTGTTGCACAGGATGACAGAGCTTGCTGGCGCTTGTGGTTCTCCAAGAGCCAGCATGCCTTGCCATCCATAAGCATGCTGATGCTTGTAGCACTACAAGCCTCAGCATGCCCTGCGGTGTTAATCCACTAAAACCCAGGAAATTCAGTGGGGATGTGAAAGGGTCAGACCCAGGAATTTCCCGGGTTTTTGTGGTCTTAAAAAGTGCCTTTTTTTCCCCCCTGTCATTTCTTCTCGGAAAAGCCCTTTTTGAAAAACCCGGATTTTTCAATATTGGTGATGTGAAAGCGGTAATAAATAAAGACACTGACACCATGCCTGTGGTTCAAAAGGGTACATGGTTTATTAAATCCTTATGGGCTAATATACCTGTTGAAACTCGCATGACTATAAATTTTAGTAGTAAAATAGTGATAGGTGGCCCAATAGCAGAAGGGGGTTTCAGCCTACTCCCCCAACCATAAACAATACCCACCCCAAATAAAAAACAAGGTCGATTGACCATGATGCCCCCTCGAGACCGGTCTTCCAGCAAGAACACAATTTGTAATGCCCGCTCGCAGCTACCGCCCCAGCACCTGGAAGGCGGCAACTCCTATAGGACCCCACCATGGTATCCTCGTATCGCTCCTGGGCTGTATTGGTTGCAAGACTGGTCCCCCCACCCGTTCCCCAACAAACATACCCCATGCGCTAAAATATCCTCCAACTCAATTTCTGTCCCCCCCCCCACTGCTACTGCCACACAAGGAAAACCGCCAGGTGTCCTTGCTGCCACCTGGAGGCCCTCTAAAACCCCCATTAGATCACCTATAAACAATCAGTTACCCTCATTGAATAGGTGTACCCCATCCCTCCTGTAAAGCCCCGATCTGTTATGACAAATGTCCAGGTGACAAACACAACATCCGCCCTCCATACACACCAACCTTGCTACTGCAAAATAAAAAAATTCCGCTTCTTATTAATCCTCAGGATATCAATGGCTCCCTGCCATTGAAGCCTGGGGATCATATAAGACCAGCAAAATTTGGTAACAGGAAACTGAGTTATTAGTAACCTAAAGTACCGTTTCCTGGTGCACTCTAAGGGCCGTATTCAGAGATCCATTTCTTTAAAGTACGCAAATATACGCACGGTCGTTGCAAGGCAACACCCATGACACTCCCCTCACACGGACGGGTTGACGGCGACTTACAAGTGCCTCGACACACTTGTATCTTTAAGTGTGTAGTTACGAGCGTATAACACTTCCATCCATGCGTATCCAACTAACTGCGCCCTCACCACACCCTCAAATGGTCATTTAAATGCCTCACCCTACCCACTGACACAGATCTTCCTCCGGACGGATTATAAACATGCCCCTTCGTACGGATCTTTACACGTGTGATTCACAAGTCCGTGTCTACTGGACTTCCGTGCGTAAAATCAACTTAGATTGCGTAAATTTTATTACTACGCATGTGCAGTTCAATGGATTGTAAAAATACGCACAGAACTTTAGGAAAAAACGGATCTCTGAATATGGCCCAAGTCCCAAGTGGAACGATCTATCAGATCGTTCCCCCTGAGGTGAACGATCACCACATCCGGGGGGCCAAAGATTAAGAAGGCTCTTGAAATTAGGTGGTAGAGAAGCTCCCATCTCATGCTTCTAATACCGATCCATTTCACCACCCAACCCTCCCCCAACATATAAAGGAATGGCCAATGATCCAGGAATTCCTTGGGGCTTGTACATGACCTGCAATAAAAGACAACGGAAAAAATATAACAATACCTATCCAAACCACTTAGCCACAAGTACCCCTCCACACAGCATAAATAGACAAAACCCGACGAAACCCTTACCCACTTAAGCTAACTCAACTTCAATGCTGATCTATTTTACTAACTTATTCTACCAGCCCTACTATGTATGATTTTATCTAAATAAACTATATATATATTGGGTAAACTGCTTGCTTTCATTCCGGTTGTGGCTTCCTGCGATTTTCTGCGAATGCAGCCTGTTTCGAGTAGCCTTTTTTTGGGCTTATTTCTGCGCATTCAGAGTCAGTAAAGTGGTCGCATCAGGTAAGAAGGCGATCGGTTCTGGGTATGCTCGATAGGAATGTAGTGATAAGAGGGGACTCAGTGGCATGTAAAATACACAGGTCAAAGACGGACCAAGTAGGCTCTGGCAGGTGGGTTTTTATGCCATCCCATAAGTTATTATGCTAAAGGAGTTTTATCTCAAATCATGAGCCCTCTTGTATGAGGGCTCATAATTTGAGATAAAACCACTTGAGAAGATTTATTTCAGTTAATAGAATTGTTGTTAACTTTAATAGTGGATCGTTATATCAGCATTATTTATGATCATGATATCTCATATGAGAATTAATTAAATTATATATGAGTGAATATCTGCCACTTCTTATATATTTCACCACATGGCAGTTCCATGAGATCCATCTTGTATGAGGGCTCATGATTAGCGATAAACCCACTGAAGAGGATTTATTTCTGTATGTTAATTATTGACAGGGTTGGAAATAACAGGTGGAAAAGATTGAAAAACCCTCTAACCACCTAGAATATGTCTTGTAGGCCTCTTCCCCTATCCTGCCCTTAGTTGAAGCTGCTGCTAAAGCCTTCCTAGCGTCCTCAATGACTGCGAACATCTCCACAAACTTACCTTTCTTGACCCTATCCTCCACTGAATCCCTAATCTGCCAGTATATTGCCGTATTTTCATATACCATGGTGGGCCTAGCTACCTTTTTGGACCAAGCATCAGATGACGCTTTCTTACCCCTGGAAACTCCGCCAGTAAGTGACTTACGCCGAAGCTTCATCACCTTGCTCAGCTTTATATGTGAGTCGAATGAGCCTACTGATGATGGGCCATATGCAGAGTTCCGGCCGCATTGCAAATGCAGCCGGAGTTTTCCGATATGCTCTACTGCGCATGTGTGGTAATTCTGTAACGTGATCTACGTTACTTGTTGCAGCGTAGATTGCATATACGCGGTCTTAAAGACTTAAAGAATTACTGCACAAACGCAGTAGAGCATATCGGAAAACTCCGGCCGGAGCTCTGCATACAGCCCGATATCCCATCTGACACCGAGGGTGATCGCTCTGTGCGGGGAGATGGCACCAGGATCACCCTGATCCTCTCCTCTAATGGAAGGTCCTGGATTCTCTACATCTTCTACGACTCGGTGTCCAGTATCCATCCTGGCACCTCCTACAGTAGACCCTGATAAAACAGACACATTAACCAGCTGCATAGTGACGGATTGCACTGGTGTATCAAGACCTTTTGTCGCGCTGTCATGCGTTCCCACAGTTTGAGTCGCAACGCTCCCCATAATCATGCTACCTGAGGCGTGGTAGGCACTGTCTGAAAAATAGCCCCCCCTGACTGTGGAGCCTGCATGAATGGCATAATTGCAAAGAGGAAGGGAAGCTGGCCAGCTTGTGGAATCCACCCTTGCGATGGGAACATGAAAATTCCATTGGGATTCTGAGGTGTTCCCTGTAACTCCCGATGACCTCCTGCCCACGGACCCGGTTGCACTGGCTGAGGGGACCGACCCTGCCATGGATGTGGATGAGGGGAAACCCTCCTAGATCTAGAAAACCACTGTCCCAAACTTAAGGAACCCACTAGAGGACCCCCTTTGAGAGCCCTCCCCTACTAACTGCCTGTCTTTTGCAGTAGCACTAGCTTCATCTCCTTGCACCTGGGGCCTGCACTGCTGTCCTAGCCTTGTGACAGTCTTACCTGCAGCCCTGCCACCTGCTGCTTGCAAAAGAGAGGGTCCAGCTGCCGGGGGCTCCATCCCCCACCTGCTAGCTTGCGCCTTATCATGGCTCCTCCCCTCCCCTGACCACTTTTTACCAGCGGCAACTCTTTGATTGTTGACATTTGTGGAAAAGCCGGCTCAGCAGGGGAAGACCTGCGCGCCTGCTCAACCTCCCCAACGTCTGTAGTAATGGACACAGCCGCCATGTCACCGCCTCTGCTTCTAGAACATGAACCACAAGTGGTCGGCTCTGCACTTCAAATTTGCGCATTGCAGTACTTGACCGGAACCTGACGGCTGCAGGCTGGGTGCGACATTGTAGCTGGTAAGTAAATAGCAATGCTGGTCATGCTACCTTACAGTAAAACAGGGAAAACACTAAGAGCTATCTATATATTTTTTTTATGTTTTTTTTTTAAAGACAGACCACTACAGAAAAGGAGAAGAAACATAAAAAGGTGACAGAAGGGGAAACGAGACAGAAAGCAAGGAGGCAGATAGAACAAAAACAGGTACACTGTGCTACCAGGGTCCTTCAGCTAGAAACTGCTTCAGGAAAAAGACCCCAAGCCCCTCCTACCCACCCCTTAAATACCCCTACTGAAGCCCATTCACTTACCTATGCAACCCACCAACCCCAACCTTGCCCACCCCTACAAGAAACCCACCCCCTTCAAATTTAACCCTATACTGCATGATGTCTGGTGTTCTCCCTGCCTACTGTTTCACAATAACAGTGTGATAGTAAAGTTGGTCAGTGTCTGTGTGCAGTAAACAATTCAAAGATATATCCCTGCATGCAATGAATACAATTACCTTGACTCCTTCTGCAATCATCATGGTTTAGCCCAGGAGTAACTAATTTCAAGCACTTACTTAAGTCTGAATCCAGAAAGAATATACAAAATTCTTTATCTAAATTCCTAAAGGTAAAGGTAAATACAGAGAGCAAACATGGCCTTAATTTTGTTTTTATTGCTGACGAAGCATTTGGCCTACATCCACACTTTCTGAGTCCTTTGTCATAAGCGGGTGGCCATGGAATGTCTTAATCAACTCCCTCAGGAATTCTTTTTTGTCAGCCATGGCTGTGGAAAGAAGCAAAGAAAACTATTTTAAATATATCATTAGTGATGTGTATACATGTAATATAAGTGGCTATGAGTGAGATACATATAGTTACAAAAAGCACACTTGGACAAATGATCCTAGGGTAGATACATACATTTTATCTATGCTAAGTACAGTATTGCTGATAGGCACACACACATTTATTCGCAAATAACATGCTATGTATTTATTCTAGTTTACATTAAAAAAGTATACATTCTAAAGTTATCTTTCAGGTAGCAACATGGACAAGAAAAGATAGTGACTGCATAAAGTGTACATTTTAAAGTTTTGTCATTATTTTCAAATATTTTAATACTACATGACACATAACATAGACAATACTCGTCTATAGAGCATACAACTGTGTTTAACAATTTGGTGTATAGTTAAAGATTATTACAGATGACATAAAAGGTTCAAATTCAGAGTATATTGTACATAATGGAAGAGGTCCTTACCTGAACGATAAATTTCCGAGGATTATGAAATAGGTGAAGGGTAAATTCAGGGATCGAATCTCCAAATCCAGTATGGGTATAGTCACTTAACGATTATCTAATAAAGGTATGAAAAAATGTCAACAGGTACACACTTTTTATTAGGTGGGTGTGCCCTCCAGTTAATCAAATTTACTGCAAATATCACTCCGCGCTGCCAGATACCATGGAGACGGACAGGACAAACACTATGGACGTGAGTTATAGAGGGGGTCAACTGGACACCACAGCAGACATTATGTCTCCACAGGGTGAACAAGTTACAGTTGAAAGGGCAGGTGCTAAAAATTCCACGCTGAAAACAACGTTAAAAAAAGTTTGGAAAAACAAGACGTGCTAGGCCTTCAAAAATGGCGGAAGACATTCGTTCCCTGCCCATGACAAGTCCAGAGATTGAAACCACTATTCATTATTTCGATAAATGGGACTACGATTGCAATTTGAAGATGTATCCTGCCGTGAATTCATGAAAACGCTAAATTATGGCAAAAGTGATAGAAATAAAATAACGAAAATTCAGCCTTTACTATCAAAAAGAACAAGTACAAAAACACTGGTCTGATCTAAAAAGAAAAGAGAAATCGAAATGAAACAAAATAAGAAGGGTTATAAAAAGTGAGTGAAAAATATATATTACTACTTACCATGTAATGCTCATTTCCATGTTGTCTGTTTTTGCTTGGCCCAAAACACAGTTGGTTTTTCAAAAGTGATGTAATGACATGACCTAACAAAATTTGATTATCCTTTAATAAACATCTTGTTTACATTTTCAGGGAAGAATCTTTGATCAAAGGAGGCTCCAATAAGCAAAAATTGATGACTATTAAAAAAGTATATGTTCTCCAGATCTTTTATGTACAGTGCATTGTCTAAAGAAGATATTTATTATTGACATCCATTTCAGAAAAGGATGCAAACATGTCAGACCTTTCTGAATGTGTAAAGGATCTTGAACGATCTGCAGTTGAAAATTGGAGTAATAAAAAAGGTAAAGGACAATATCTTGGTTCATAAAAAATGCAATTATCATTTTTATTCTCTTAAGAAGCTGCCATCTTGGATGCTGGATTGCATGCATCAAATGAAGCATCAGAGGCTCAAAGTGACAAGTATTGAGAAAGGTAAATTTTTGGGATCATAATTATTAATGGTGTGACAGGGATGAAAACAACGTAAATGAAATATTTTGCTAATTTATGGATCTTTCTGTATTTCCTATGTAGGTGTCATAATATCTGATGACAGCTATGCAAGTGGAGAGCAAACACCGGATGAAGACAAGGCAAAGAAGCGTATCATCACCATGCTCAAAGATTGTATTAAAAATGTAAGAAATATTTTCCACAGACTCATATCTGCATATTCCTATTAATGTACTGTACAGTAATATGGAGAGAGATTATGGGGACTATAAAGTGTAATGTAAGCAAAATTTTATTTCTGAGTGACCAATGGACTGATCCTCAGTAATACAGATACCTTTTTTTTCCTTGTATAATTGTTGTTTGTCGAAACTCTGTAAAGCAATAATGGCCGTTGTATAAGTATGTATGTACATTATTCTCTGTACTTTGTATTTGTCATGATATGTACTGTGGAGCAATATGTTTATGTTGTTACAAAAACAATAAAAAAAAAGATTTAATCTAAAAAATTTAAGAAAAATTGAAAAAAAATGTAGATTGGATCTACGGCCAGCTCCTGGAAATCAAAAATATGGCTAAAAAAAAAGTAAACAAGCAAAATGTAAAAATTGCTATTCAGTTTAATATAGTTTGAGAGTTATGTTTAATCTTTATGCATGCAGAAAACACTTTTTATTTTAAACATTTTTGTGTGTGAAATCATTGTCTGGTCCATAAATGTTCTTGCTTAAAAAGTACATTGTTTAGTATGGATGGACAATAAAGTCTCTTGATTTATAATCCTGTTGTCTGCTTTCTATAATGTAAGTAGCCATAAAAGATTATGGTATCCACACAGGTTACATGATAATTCCTGAGTTAACATGCATCCTCCAATAGGGTTGAGGGTCACCAGATAGACTCCATTAAAAGTACATAATACACACCTCATGAATCTTCCATTGTAAAGTACAAAGTTCAGTAAATAGTTCAAGGTCCACACACAGGCTCCATTTTTAAAATTAAAGAGTACACACCACATGCATCATCCATTGTAAAGTAATTGCTCAATGGATAAAATAAATGGATTTAACTAAACCAAATAAACTCTTTTATTATGCATGCACATTACCTTGCGCATTACAGTTTTAATTAGCAATACACACCCTTTGTGTAGTATTGAAAAGAGCAGTGTTTACGTGTATGCTTTGACAGGAGGAAGTTGCAAGACATAACAGGACACACGTACAAGACTTTGAGACGGAAACAGAAAGCAGTCATATGGTTTTAGCATAAACACGCCTGGTAGTACTAACGTCACTTTATCGTGAAAGATTACACGATTATTGTGAAATGTCCATACACTGTGCGATTTTACATTTTATCGCATGGTTTGACATGATTTAAATCAAACATTTCAAACTATAAAATCATTGGACAAAAGGGGTTTTGGGACGATTATCACAAGCTTAGGCCAAAAATCGTTACCATACACAAGAGCGATATTTCGGCTGAAATCACAATTATTGCAAGATCGGGATGATAATCACTCTACTGTATGGCCAGCTTAAGGAAAAGAGATATTCACCTCTTCAAGCATTATTGTCAATAGTATATCCAAAAAGATCCACTCCATTAATAAAACAAGCAAAAAATGGATTGGAAGGTTTTTCATAATCTGATAAATCAGACTAGTGAACTTTTGTAGGGGTGAAACAGATCTGAAGGAACTGATATAACACTGGCAGCTTCCCCAGGCCCCTAAGATTCAAGATTAGGTAATTATGGTGAATTCTACTATGTCGCACAAACATCGGGCTAGATCCAGACTTAAGTAAGTGCTTGAAATTAGTTACTCCTGGGCTAAACCATGTTTACAGGTTACATTCGCAAGCGGGATAGGTTATGTTTGACAAAGCACAGTAGAGGTGGGATTCAGGCAGACCACTGAATCCTGAATGGATCTTATGATCTTGTCCAAAGTTATAAAATAATATCAGATTATAGAACTAATAACGCTAGTTGGATGGTGGTTCAATTGGTAATGAGTCTCAAATTAAACCTATGTGGCGTTACACCAGAGTGCTATATCAGAAACCAGATCTGCAACCCCGGTTTAGCAATATATTAGAAAAATGGAAATTCTGAAAGCGCTATGAATTATTACTTACAAAGTGGTTAACTACATTACAACGGTTTACTTTATTAAACAGACACACAACATATCAACATATGTAATGTTAAAAATGGGTTCTGGCAACAAACACTGCAGTGTTAAATAGCTTATATGTGGATCAAGTAGATTGAGCTAAATATTTAACCGATATCTGTTACGGTACCCCGGGTTTACCAGGACAGTGGACCGGGGTGACCGCGGATTAGAGGTGGAAATGGTACAGTACACAATAAGTGGGACCAGAGTAACTGTAGGAGGGAAAGGACGAGTAATTCCCCAAGGGGTACCACCTGATTTCGGACCGAATACGAATCCGTCAGGGGCACCACCTCAGAGATTTACTCGGGAGATGAGCTGAACGTCAGAAGGAGGAGATAGGTAAGTAAAGGTAGGAGCAAAGGTAAAGAGGGGGAAAGGCAGGTCAGAAGATTCTGATCGGCGACGGACAACGGAAAACAGTTAACGTGACGCCACGGACGGGGAAGAGACGAACCGGACCCAACAGGACAAACCAAACAAAGAGGGGCTAACTCTCTCACAGTCATGCAAGAAGTGGGGAATCCCCGGAGGGAAACAAATACATGCACACAGGTAAGGATGAGTTAACCAGGGATGGAGGGTACACTAAGGTGGAAGGGAGAGCGTAAGAGGTAAACAGAGGGTAAACAGGACTGGGTAAGCAAGACAGAGACTGGGACACTCAGTAAGCACTGGCACAGAGCACAAGGCAAAGGCACTAAAAACAAAGAAGCAGGTCACAGGCTGAATAAACAGGCGCTATAACCGGCGCCAAAATGAGGACAGGGAGTCCCTTATAACCCCTGGGGAACCCCCTGATAGGCTGATGAGAATAGAGCCCTCCCCACCAAGGAAGTGAGTAATAGGCTATTTAACTGGCAGCTGCAGCAGAGCGCGCGCTAGCAGGAAGCCGTGCTGGTAACTATGGACGCTGTAGTGAAGGAGACCGTCGGCTGGGGATTCCCCTGCACGCGCCGTCAGGAAGAAGGTAAGCCGGGCCGCGGGGAGAGACGCTGCAGCAGCCGTTACACTGCCTTGTAACGCGCTGCCTTGTAACAGTACCCCCCCTTAAATGAGGGGTTATGATACCCCTATAGCCAGGCTTATTGGGAAACTTCTGATGAAAGATTTTCTTTAACCTGTCGGCATGCAGATCTTTGTCCGGCACCCATGATCTTTCCTCTGGCCCATATCCTCTCCAATGGACCAAGTAAAGGATCTTGTTCCGGACTTTCTTAGAATCAAGAATGTTCTCTACTTCAAATTCCTCCTCACTATTGACAATAA
>WWET01000001.1:3671885-3684964 GCA_011038615.1 Limnodynastes dumerilii | reverse complement strand
TTGTGGTTTATGTCGATTACAGCGCTGGGCTTCAGCCAGCGAGAAACATACACCACGGGTCTGATTAATCCTGTCTCAGTTCACACTGTACAATACATTCAATACATCTGATAGACTTGATTTGTATACTGCGGGTCTACAAAGGTAGACAGCTGGCCCTCTTTGATATATTTTGGTTGATTTGGGTGATGTAATCCACCACATTTGTCTGCACGATTACCAGTATACACCCCTCCAATCAATACCTATTTATATAGGGATCTTTTCAACATTTGAAGATTCGGAGGAAATAGAATTTCTGGGCATTTGTGTATTACATTTTTCCAGTTAACAGAGATACCCAGTCTAAATTAGACGCTAGATCTCCGACCTTTCCCCCTTTGTTTTCACCTGTAGCGCCGATACCTAGATACCCTGTTTTGTTTCTATGTTCTTGCACTAGTGGATGTGTACCTCTACGTATTGGGTCAGGCAGCAATAGGTTATTTGCAGCGCTAATTTTCCCTTTTACATTTATTCTTTATTACACCTTATTTGTGGTCAAATTAATGGAGGTACTATATGGGATATATACACTACATTGACAAGAATATTTGGCCACCCCTGTTAAGTATTGACTGCATTATACCAATAGTGAAGTTTGGTGGAGAAGGGATACTGATATGGGGCTGTTTTTCAGGGTTTGGGCTAGGCCCCTTATCTCCAGTCTTATATTACAATACAATGCTATGCTTCTAACTTTGTGGCAACAGTTTGCGAAAGGCCCTTTTCTATTCCAACATGACTGTGCCCAGTGCACAAAGCAAGGACTATACAGACAAGGTTTGATTGGTGTGGAATGGAAGAACTTGACTGACCCACACAGAGTTCTGATCTCAACCCCATTGGGCACCTTTGGGATGAACTAGAATGGAGATTGCCAGCCAGGCCTTCTCATCCAACATCAGTGCCTAAATGCTCAGAATAATGTGCAAAAATTTCCGCAGGAACATGATTGGAAAGCCTTCAAAGAAGATTGGAAGCTGTTATAGCTGCAAATGGGGGACCAACTCCACATTAAAATATATTTATTTGAATACAATGGGGTAGATCCAGAACTACATTTGCCGTACGTTTACTCGCATAGCGTATTTACGCGTCCATACACCCCTTGAATGTACGTATTTTGTCAAGATACGCTTTTCAAACCCTACCTTAACTTTTGTCAACGTAACCGCAGTGATACGCCCCCGTATGGATGGGCAACACGTATTTACGCAGCTAAGCACGCCCATACTGTACACTTTAAATACAATCCCCCGCCTACTTAACGTATTTCAGACGTATTTTAGACTCACGTAAAAGTGGCACACCCACACATAAGTATTTACGTGACACATACGTGAATGGCCCATACGTTCACAATTACTCTACGTTACTGAGCGTACTTTTTATGGTGCGCATGCGCAGTACTTACCAAATGGCCATTTTACGTCTCCGCCACGCATAAATTCGCTCACAAGCGTTGTTCTGGATCTGGCCCAATGTCATTACAGTCCCTGTTGGTGTAATAGTGTCTAGATAGAGTTAGATTCATTTATAATATAGAGCCCTATTTTGGTGGAGGGGGGGATATAGAGGCTTAATATGGGGAATCATTTGGACACAAGCAGGAATAAGGAGCTTCATTACTGGACATATAGAGCCTTATGCTGGAAAAATTGAGCACAATTAAGAAGAAATAAAGAGAGTTACTGTAGGACATATCTTATATATTAAATTCATTGGTCCGTCTGTCTGTCCGATTATGCATTCGGACACCCCTGCACCGATTGCGATGAAACCAACACAAGGTTTTAGTGTTACTATGGTCCCAGTTGGACTTCCCGTTGGTGTATGTGGGGCAAAACTTTGACACAGTGAGTCTGTTCTGAGTCTTCCACTGGATAGATTTAACAGTTAGCACTGGCAGTTAGAGGTGAGTATGGCACTATTCACCCGTTATCAATCACATATCAATTTAGGAGGAATTGTCATGATTTGTGGGTCACAAAAGGGATGAGCTTATGGAAAAGAGGGTGTGAATTTAACAATAAGGTAAGTTATGGGCAGAGTTTGGCCAGCAGGGAGGAGTAGCTTATTTTATATAACATTATAAACAATGTAAAAGTGATTATAAAACTGAACATAAAGGAAAGTTGGGAAGTAGGGCTATTGGCCCTAAAACAAAAATCACACTGGACAGCAAACTCATAGGTGTGTTAGAAGAGCATCTAATCAGACAATTATTTTTTAAATGTTGACAGTTTCATCCAACACACTTAATAACTTGAAGAATTAAACATTGGCAACGCCAGGTACTTCTGCTAGTTAATCATAAAGGTGTGTGTATGTAATTATGTGTGTGTATATAGAATGTTACCACTCTGTGAACTATCACATATATCTATAAGCCCCACCCCTTTTTCAGTTTTGGGGCCTTGACCCCGAAAGGAGTGGATTTCTGGAACCTGACTAGGGACCGTATTCACACTTAAGAGTTCAGCCCCTTTCAGACCCATTTTTAGTTACCTTATGTCACTTAAGAGTGCCATAGGGCTACCTTATCTTACCGTGCATAGTTTCCTTCTTAAGAGTGAAACTACGCACAGAAAATGCCTCTCCCCGCCCTCCCTGGCTAATCTACATCCCTCCCCCCTCCCACTTCTAACTAAACACTCCCAGAGGCAGCATAGGCACGCCTCTTTCTTCCTAAACTACCTGATATGTAGATTGTGTAAATGTACTACAGCGCATGCACAGTAGTTACATTCACAGAATTACGAAACTAAGATGTTGAAGCTTCTTAGGTGTGAATCAGGGCCTAGTATATTAAGTTGGATAATGAAGGGTATGTGTACCAAGTTTCGTCCAGATCCATCAAGCCATGCAAGAGATTTTAAAGAACACACATACATATTTTTACTTTATGTATATAGATATGCAGAGAAAATTTACACATTTATGGTTTTGGGTTCAGGATGAATTAATAATTGTGTTGCGGAAAGCATGTGTGACTATTATTTCTTTAATTATTAACAATATAGCGCCATATTACGGAGCGCTTTACACAGGTTATTACACATTCACATCAGTCCCTCTCCCATTGGAGCTACATTCTAAGTTCCCTAACACAAACATACATACACACACAGAGTAGGGTTAATTTATTCAGAAGCCAATTAACCTACCAGCATGTTACTTTTTTGGCATGTGAGAGGGAACCGGAGCACCCGAAGGAAAACCATGCAGACACGGGGAGATCATACAAACTCCACACAGATAAGGCTTAGTCTGGGAATCAAACTCATGACCTAATCATGAGCTAATTACTGAGCCACCACACCTATTCCCATCTATTAAAGTAGCTGAACACCACAGATTTTATCTCGCACCTCCATGATGCTGTTGCAGAGGCAGTTTCGGGTGTTTTCTCTATTTTTATTTGACTGTGGTAAAATGTGTATCTCCCCACCCCCTCCTCTCTCATACCCCTTTCACATCACCACGAAATACCCAGGATTTTCGTCAAAAACCCGGGTCTCGGCAAAAGCCCGGGTATTTCGTGGAGATGTGAAAGGTGCACTTCCGGTGAACCCGTGTTAGAAGACCCGGGAATTCACCCGGGTGAAAAGAAGGGTTATTCCCGGGTTTGACACGGGTAGGGGTGCAGTGTGAAAGGTGTTACCTGGGTTTTTCAACCCGGGTAGCACCTAATGTACCTCAATTGGTGGAATTTTTTTACTATTGCCCTGGCAACAAGTGTTGCCAGAGCAACGGTAAACAAATTACGCACCACGATGGCGACAGGGCAGACTCGGGTCTCGGAATTTCCCAGGTCTTCCCTGCAGTGTGAAGCGGGATCCGTGACCCTGGGATCCTCTGCTGCCCCGGCAATATCCCGGGTCTGTGAACCCGGGATATTCCTGGGGCGGCGATCTGAGAGGGGTATAAGGGGTCTTTTTGCATAACATCTTAACAATACAGCCGGATGGCACTAGAATATTTACAAAACGTAACTTTTCAATGTCTCTGCCTCCCATGCACAGAAGAAATTTGCAAATGCAAAAAAAAAGATTAACCTTGAAGATCCTGCTGGTAAAGGAGACTGCAGCTGCCCACCAAGGACAGTAAAGTCCTATGTATAATAATAGCTTCAGCATTGAGTAGGATATTCTATTGGAGTGGAGAAGAAATAAGCTTTTTTCTGCTTGTTGAACACTACAGTCCACATCTGGAGAAACAGAATGTATTGTTGGAGATATCAGTAATTTTTATAGGGCTGTGGCTTTTATAAATGCCAGGAAGGAGTAAGAGACTAAAATACAATTAAAAGGGGTGTTTGTATTTCTGTTCTCTTTCCTTTATATATAGACCCTTTTATCCTTTAAAACTAAATTTTTTAGGATGAATATTTTAACCAAAAGAAAGTGAGAAATGTATTAGATACTCATTTATTGTAGAAGGAATCTACTCAGCTTGAATTAGTAATGAACTATTGTCGATAAGATTTCTCCTTTTCTTTATTTAATGCATACTGTAGTTATTTGCTATTGTCTTCCAGTCTTTACTTCCTTGCACTGGTTATGACATATATTACATTAACTTATGCTTTAAAAAAGAATGCAAAGAAATTCACTTACCCTACTAAACAATGTATAGTAGATGGAAAAAATACTCATAAAATTAGGGCACTCTACTGATACAGCCATTATGTGCATACCATTATGATTAAAACAACCACACAATTAGGTCCAGGAACCTTAGACAACCATTATTTTCTAGATTGAAGAAACTAATCTCTATAGAAGGTTTTGGGTTACCAACAAAATGGCTCACCCTACTCACTTTGATAATGTGGATCACACTGAACTAGATTTACAATGCACCATTCAAGCAGAAAAATTATAGTGACAAATGTGTCTATATATGATGTGAAGCCCATACATACAATGCCTTCCTTAATGGGGTCATCCACCCTTACATTCTTATATGTCATTATCCATGGCCCTGCTTAGCTGCCTTGACATATATACTGTTACCCAAAGCAGAAATCTGAGATTTACAGTGTACTGATGCACATATTAATCATGATGTAAGGTATACATTCGCCATGACATTTTTTACTTGCCGATCATAGAGGAAGATATATTGACATTGAAGTCTATGGAGACATTTGTATTAAGTACTTATATCAATATAAGTTACCACTCCAAGCTATTTCATAGGACCAAACAAATATACTATAACCTTGCCTCTTGCCTTTAGTCAGCTTCTATCAGAAGTTACACTACACATACACTGATACAAAAGCACAACTCTCCCCACCCCACACCAATAAAAAAGACTTAATATGGAATATTAAAAAGAGAAAATAAAATGCAGTTATAAAATACATTTTACAAGATGGTGTTGATGTGTGTTCATTTTTCTCTAAACACTTACCACTACATAAAATAAAGTAAAAACACATACAGAATAATCTCAATTCAAAGAAATATCATGCCATTAAATTTAGACCATACAACATTATGTTTTACAAACCACTTTCAAAGAAAAGCAAAAAGAACAATGATTTGTTGGGGCTTGAACTCTCTTTCAGCCAGCCTGACAGAAAATAAACTAGTGAATGAAGAGAGATAAAATAGTCAGTAGAAAAGTCTACCTTAAAGGATAGTAATTATGAGAGATAACACTCTCTGTGTACTGTGGAATTGCATATGTTCTTACACAGATCAAAAGCAAAGACATTGCTGATAATGTTATTTCTTTGTCATACACAAGGAATTGTGCAAAAAAATAATGATTGTGTATCCTTCGAAATGTCCCTACATGTTGACCTAATAAAATAATAGAACTAGTAAATATAAATTTGTTATGGTAATAATGAATTAACTTACCAGCTCAGTGCTTACAATGACAGTGCCAAGGAACACTAAAACAGTGCAGATACTCAATTACAGCATAATGCTTATCTGACGGAAAAAAATAAATAAAAAATTAAAACATTTGCTGCAGGGTGAAAACCGTTGTCATTCCCCGGTTAGAATGTCCCATTTCTGTAATAGGGATATCCGAAAGCTTCTTTTCGGATGTCCCTATTTTGAATGGTAAGATTTTCAACTTTTTTTTTTTTTTTTGAATGGTTCACATTCGAAAGGAGCAGATCACTCCACCACACCCCCGCCACCGCTGCCGCCGCTATAGGACGGGTGAGTAAACTCTTTCTGCGGGGTTAGGGTCAGGCTATAAGGGAGGGAGGGTTAAGATCAGGCTGCAGGAGATGGTGGGTTAGGGTCAAGCTGCAAGGAAGGGAGGGTTAGGGTCAGGCTGCCAGGAAGGAGGGTTAGGGTTAAGCCCCCTACACACTACAGCATATAAACGACAGATAAACCACAGATATTCAAGCAGTAGATTGGCAATCAGTGTGCATACACACTACAAACGATTTTCTGTTGAGCCTTCAGTACTGAATGGCTTGATCGTTTATATTAAACTTTTCAAAAGATGTGATCAAACGATTTTGTGTACTTTACAACGATCAGGCATGATCAGCGTACACACTTGCACGAGATTGTTTAAAACACTCCTTTCACCGGTGTTTTGAACGATTGTCGTTTAAAAAAACTGTAGTGTGTATGGGGCTTTAGTAGGCGCAGTGGTAAACAAATATCGGTCCGAGATAAGTTCAAGAGGCAATGCAGGAGAAGCACATGCAGGGGTTTCCAGTCAAGCAGTATATATTAGGGATCTGGACATAGCAAACTATATAAAGTATATATAAAAGTCACATATAATAGTATGTGCTATTCCCAATAAACCTCACATATACATTAAATAGTGTCCCATGTCCAGACCCCTAATATATCACACATGTTTTATATGCATTGAAAACACCCCCTCCCCCCTTTAAAATATATATTATATATACTATAGTTTTACACCTTAGGCTACTGTATGCAGCCACTCCCTCATACACACATAGATCATACATCCATATATACCTCCTAAATCGTTTAGTAAATTTTTTGTTACTATCCACAGCAGCAGTTGAATAATGGTATTTGTGTGTATATATTATATATATACTATAGTTTTACACCTTAGGCTACTGTATGCAGCCACTCCCTCATACACACATAGATCATACATCCATATATACCTCCTAAGTCGTTTAGTAAATTTTTTGTTACTATCCACAGCAGCAGTTGGGGTGAATAATGGTGCACGGCCAATGCATTATTGCTGCTGCCACCCCAGATATCAGGGTGACCCTGTGCACCTTGTCGAGGAGTTTCACTGCCATGGTCAGTCTCAGGTACCCTGCCTCTTGCCTACTTACAGCTGACCAGCTTCTAGGCATTCATCCTGCTTATATCACTGTCCATGAATGAAGATTATTAAGCAAACACATAAGCAACATCTTTCTCCTCCAGCCTAATGGACTGAGTCTGCAGCAAAGACGAATATGCCCTAGCACAGATTGCCCCCCCCCCCCATCTCCCATACCATGAGACACAGCCACCACCTTAATTAAACCATTTTCATACATGTCCTAAAAGCATTTTATTCTAAGACAGTAATAACAGGAGTCGCACGCTTTAATTCTTGCAGGAAAATCCTTGCCATTGTCTCAGTTGCATTACATCATGCCTATTCCTCCTCCTATTTAACTCATCTCACCCCGGTACCCAGCACGGACTGAAGCAGATTGCACTAATAAGTCATTAAAAATAAGCAACCCAGTAACATGCAAGCGACTATATAATGGACAGGTCTATCACATTACAGCTCCTTTCAATAGATGACGTTATACAAGATTTCATTCATAGCAGCTAGTGCACATTGCTATATACTTGTTAGGGAGGTTTTTTTTTTTGCATGCATTTCTCAACTTTGCCATATACTGCTGCCAATATAATATAAAATCCATGCAAATGATCTCATAAGCATAACACATTGCAATACCTAATATTTTATATTTCTGCTTGTTTCTTCAAGAGATCAATGAAATCAGCCTGCAGACTCCACTGGATTCACAATGAGCACTCCTGGACCGTTTCCCCATCAATCGGAAGACAGATCTAGTTCACAATATGCTAAAGTCACTGCACCCTCCAGGCTGGGGACCAGAGCCAGCTTGGCACCTCAGCATGTCTGCCTCCCCTCTCAGCACCCAAATGGAAAGGCATCCATGGCAAAAATGGCACATTACAAATTTTGCAATGGGAAGCAGAGCTCGGTTGAAACCATTGTTTAGAGCAGAGTAGGGGAGGTGTCTCTTAAAGACACAGCACGCTGTGACAGCTGTACAAGATGATCATCAAGCTGTTGTATGGCAATTAAACAGATTCTATACTGATTGTGTTCACATTTACATTTATATTTATTTAATAACTTGAATTATTTGTTTCTAATAAAAACGTGTATAATATTTATGTTTTTTCCGTGCTTTTGGTGTTGATTTCTAAGTGTTATCTATAATCTGCTCTTTTTTTAATGCAAAGGAAATAAAAACAGCAAAGTCACGTACTGTAATGTCATTACACTGCATGTATAAACTGATTTCCATCCATATTTGTTCTGTCCTTCCACGTGATAGAAAAGGTGAGATGCCAATCATTAGATTACTGTCTTAAAATAGTATTGTGGATAATTATTATAGTTTCATATCACAAAAAGGATCTACCAAATGAGTTTGTGACAATAAATGCATACAGTTAAAGAGTATAGTAGCATTTTGTATTGTGCCCATATACTGTCAGTGTTTTAGTATAATAATACATTTTAAAAAAGCAATAGAAACATTAGCAAGTATAATTAAAGAGAAATGGCTTAATATAGTTAGTATAAAAGGACAAGCTAACAAAAATATTTATCCAGGATAGTAGTGTGTATATGTATTGTACTGGGAGCTGATATATCTAAATATGAAATAATAGTGTCTATAATCATGTATGTAGCTTGATTAAATAATATTTTATAATATGCATAAAAAAGTTGTTCAGCATATGCAAAGTCTGTTCCCTTGTTTGATCCAGTGGTTTCTACCAGTCCCTAAATAAATTCTGAAGTAATTACACCTTCACTTGCGTGCAGATACTGTATCCCCAGTTGCCTTCAGATGTTTTGCCTCTTTGATATGAGTGTTAAAGCAGAGCCTTGTAGAAGGGTTAATCTTGTCTCACAGAGGACTCAACGCAATATCCTTCAAGGTATCTGAGTCATTTCAGTCATTCTCACTATAGCTGCATCAATTCTGTAGTCAAGTCCATTACATTTAAAGCACCAGTGTCATTAAATGTGTATTTGCTAAATTCTCAGACCAGAAGGTATTTGGCAATTCAAACCACACACAATTTTTTATTTAAATTGCTAAATAAAACTTGTATTATATCAAGATTTCAGTTAAAATAAATAGATAATTAATTTTTCAGACTTTATTCACTATTACAGATAACCTGACTGACAAATAATTAGATTAAGATATAATTGTGTTGTTTTCAAATGAAACCAACTAATAAATCAACTGGAACATGAAAGTTGCATAATAATACTAAAACTAAAATATTTCTGTAAGTAAATATTTACAACTTGAATATATCTCCAATACTCTCAAAAATAGAAACGGAAATTAAAGGTTGGGAGGGCTTGCCTCTTTCTTACTTAGGCAGAGCAGCACTCATTAAAATGATCAGTTTCCCCAAGGTACTGTACCCTTTGCAAGTTCTTCCTATCACGTTGAAAGGAAAGGATGAAAAACACCTTAATGCTTTGTACCGGAAATTTATTTGGAAGGGTAAACCTTCTAGAATAAGTCTTTTTAAACTACAACAGAACATTGAGGCGGGTGGTATTCATTTTCCGAATCTCAAGCAATACAGTTACTCTGCAACCTTAGAATTATAAAAGATTGGTTAAACAATACTAACACCTACACTACCTTGGGGATAGACCAGTCATTTATCCCGGGCATAAACCTCACAAATTTCTTACACATGACTCAAGCAGACATGTCTGGGGAGATACTGGGGAATCCTTTGTTAATGGCGGCATGGTCCACTTGGAAGGCGGTCCGCAAAAGAAGTAAACTCCATTTTAAGTCTTCCCTTTTTCTCACTCTGTTGGAGAACCCGCTTTTCCAGGGGGGTCAGGCTGCTTACCCATTTAGCCAGTGGAAAACTAAAGGCATTAGAAACCTATATGCCTTGGTTGACTCCCGACAACAATCACCTTTGACGGTGGCAGAGTTCATGCTTAAATACAATATCCCAGCAACCCAATCCTTTTTTGCATACCAGGCAATCCATTTTACGAAACAAGTGACAAACTTTTTTCTTCTGCTGATTGGCATAATGATCTGGATATGGCACTGCTCAAACCGACGAGTGGTGGAGGGGCTATTTCAGTGAATTATAAACTCTAAAATAGATGTATTTCAACACTTCATGCGACAGATACCATGCCTGGTCAGACTTTTTTCCAGACTTAACACTAAAGGAATTAAGTAAAGGGCTAGTCTACTCATGTAGGATGCCCCCAGCGAGCACCTACAAAGAAATGTTTCTAAACATATTCCATAGAGGTTACCTGTCACCTCACCGTAGGTTTTGCATGGGCCTGGCAGACTCTAGTACATGTCCTAAATGCCATGCACGTGAAGCCTCACTGTTTCTGGGAGTGTCCCCTTATTAAACACTTCTGGCAACAAGTGCAGCTCTATACATATAACCATTTGTTGGAATATGCCCCCCTGACACCACTTTGGGCCATATTGGGTATACCTGACACATCTCTTAAATTCACCAAAGGTGGTAGAAAATTACTAGTCATAGTGTCAGCAGTGGCAAAAAAATGTATTTTACAACAATGGATACATAGTACTCCCCCGTCACTGCAAATGTTTCATCAAAAATTATTCCAAGTCTTTCGCATGGATTGGCTGGAAGCGTCGATGCACGTAAGGAAAAGTACGGAAAAGCTATTTGGAGTTTGGGAGAGTTTTATCGAAATCTTGCCAGATAAGACCAAAAAGTGTATCTATCATTGTAATTCATACTGGTATGAATTGAGAGTATTTGATAATGACCCACCTATAGTGCTGAGAGATGGAACTATGCCCAGACCACCATGAACCTACACTATCCTGTTCCCATAGTTCCTTTTATAGCAATATGGGGCCCATCTTCATGCTCCTTTTTTAGGCCAAACCTTCATAAGTCCAGATTCTGGTTGGGATTGTTGTTGTGGTTATGTAATATGCCATATTTGTACTGTGAAACTGTCATTATAATTGTACTATATATGCCATGCTTTGTACCAAATGTAATTTCTGTTATATTTTTGCAACTCCAATAAAAAGAGTTTAAAAAAAATATATATATTTCTGTAGCTTGTAGTAAAGAATGCTTTCATAGCATTAACTCAAGCCTCACCCTGCATAAAAAGGCAACGATGAATTATATCAGTGCCTGCAGTATTTCCAGCATACTATTGTCTGCTTTTGTTGTAATTGCAATGCAAAGTAAATATCCCTCACATAGGCCTGGATTCAGACCTAAGAATTGCAGCAGCCTTTGGTAAGCTAAATACGGTGTGCGCAGTACTATTATATCTGAAAGAGCGCAGCCAACTGCGCTTGCTCATCCCTCATGTGTAGGAGATATGGATGGGGGTCGGCACACTGCTGTGCCACCTCCATAATTACACTGCTGTGCCAACTTCATAATCACACTATGATGCCCCCTTCATAATAGCACTGCTGTGCCCCTTCATAATCACACTGCCAGTACTCCCTTTATAATCACACTGCTGTGCCCCCAATCACACTGCTTTGCCCCCTTCATAATCACACTGCTGTGCCCGCTTCATAATCACACTACTGTGCCCCCTTTATAGTCACACTGCTAGTGCCCCCTTTATAGTCACACTGCTCCGCCACCTTCATAATCAAACTGTTGTGCTCCCTTCATAATCACACTGCTGTACCCCTTTCATAATCACATTGCTAGTGCCCCCTTTATAGTCACAATGCTGTGCCCCCTTCATGCTCATACTACTTTGCCCCGATTCTTGTTGAAACTGCTTGTTCCCCCATTTATGCTCCAGTGAAGTCCGGTCACTTACGCACCTTGCGTGCGTAAGTGATGGGACGTTCTTAGATCTGAATCCGGCCCTAAGACAGGCAAGTTACTCCTGGGCTAAACCATGTTGATTTCAGGGGAGACATATTTCATCTGTTGCACACAGCATTAGATTTGAGAGGTGATGTTTCCTATTCTAAATAAATAAGTCTAAATAACAGTGTAAAAGATAAAGCTGGTAAGTATCTGTGTGCAGTAACCAATTCAAAGATACACTGCTCAAAAAAATAAAGGGAACACTAAAATAACACATCCTAGATCTGAATGAATGAAATATTCTTATTAAATACATAGTTGAATGTACTGACAACAAAATCACACAAAAATTATCAATGGAAATCAAATTTATTAACCCATGGAGGTCTGTATTTGGAGTCACCCTCAAAATTAAAGTGGTTCTGCAGGTGGTGACCACAGATGACTTCTCAGTTCCTATGCTTTCTGGCTGATGTTTTGGTCACTTTTGAATGCTGGCGGTGCTTTCACTCTAGTGGTAGCATGAGACGGAGTCTACAAACCCACACAAGTGGCTCAGGTAGTGCAGCTCATCCAGGATGGCACATCAATGCAAGCTGTGGCAAGAAGGTTTGCTGTGTCTGTCAGCGTAGTTTCCAGAGCATGGAGGCGCTACCAGGAGACAGGCCAGTACATCAGGAGACGTGGAGGAGGCCGTAGGAGGGCAACAACCCAGCAGCAGGACCGCTACCTCCACCTTTGTGCAAGGAGGAACAGGAGGAGCACTGCCAGAGCCCTGCAAAATGACCTCCAGCAGGTCACAAATGTGCATGTGTCTGCTCAAACGGTCAGAAACAGACTCCATGAGGGTGGTATGAGGGCCCGACATCCACAGGTGGGGGTTGTGCTTACAGCCCAACACCGTGCAGGACATTTGGCATTTGCCAGAGAACACCAAGATTG
>WWET01000001.1:3642232-3657018 GCA_011038615.1 Limnodynastes dumerilii | reverse complement strand
GTCATGGCGCCGTCCATGAGCCTGAGCTCCCGCCAGACAGGACCGCAGCACGCCGATGGAGTCAGAGGAGCGTGGCCGCGGGTAAATCCGGCGGCGTTTGCCGCAATGTGTGACAATACCTCTCCCTTGTTTCTCTCCAGTCACCCTCACAACCCACTCCTACCCTTCAATAACTCCAATTTTCTAGTCCCCTCTCCCTTTACACCTACCATGTTTTATCTGCTAATCTTCTCCCACCTTGTTGATTGTAAGCTCTCGTGAGCAGGACCCTCTATCCATTTGTCCTTCACCTCTTCATGTCTCATCCCTATGCTGTGATTATGTTTATGTTTACTCAGTACTGATGTCATGCATATGTGTGTCAGAGCAGCCTAAGGTGGCTGCTGGTCTCTATTTTGTATGTGCTTTTATGCGTATGTGTTGTTAATACTGTGTAGAACCAGATGTTTCAGGAATGATGCAGAACAACACACCAAGGCCAATAAGGATGTGCTTGGTAGAAGCAGATGGTACATGATACTAACATTATGCAATACTGGTTTATACGGCAAATATGTAGAATGTAGATATTAAAAGATAAGAAGAATCAATTAACTTACGTAAAACATGTTTATAACCTAATAAGGTAGGGAGTTTTGGATTTGTTGCTGTCTAGGTATATAGGTCTTGACACAAGGTCAGCTCCCCATTCTCGCTGATAGGACTGACTGCAGATGTGCCCATTTTGATCTATCCAGCTTAACAGCAATTGAGATAGGGACTCCTGGATATCTGCTGATATATGCAAAATCAATGAATGCTACTTAGCTTTGGCTGGTGTTTATTAAGTAGTAAACAACAGCCAAAGTAGCTAGTAGCATTCATGTATTTTGCATATATTCTTATTAAATGTTATAGTTAATTAACAATTGTGTTGTCACCTTTAAGTCCTGGTATCTTAGTAACTCACAAGTTCCACCAGGAACACTTTGGGCCAGATCCAGAGCTTAGTTTCCATTATGTTTCCTAGCAGAGCGTATTTATGCTAGCATATTTACTATGCACTCCACTTGGTCATACGTATTTTAGCCATGTCACGCTTTCCAAACACTACCTTAACTCTTCCAAACATAACTCCCTAATGGCTGCACGTGCTTACGCAGCTAAGCACGCCCATCCTGTACGGATTAAATGCCTCACCCCGCCTCCGAAGTGTAATTACGGTTGTCGTATGGTTGACACGCCCCTTCGTGCGTAGTTACGATGATGATATGTGTCTGGCCCTTACGTTCTGAGTTACGTGTCGTAACATCTGCCGTGCGCATGTGCAGTAAGCAGGGCCAGATTACACACAAGCAGGGCCGCCTCAGGGGGGGGACAGCCGGGCATAGTGTCCCAGGCCAGGACAGAGAGGGAGCCCAGGATAGCCCTCCCAGGACACCAGGGCCGTAACTAGGGTGGTGCAAGCGGTTCTACTGCCCAGAGCGCGAGGAGAGGGTGAGCGCAGCTGACAATATCAGCTGATGAATCTCCTGCTGCTCCGCAGAGAGATTCTCAAAGATTTACCCAGTGCCTAACAGGTTGACCAATCAGGGAGTAGCTGAAATCATTGTGCTACTCCCTCGTTGGCTGCTGCAGCTATGCACCGCCCCCACTTCCTCCATTTCCTCCTTCCAATCCACCTCAGCGTTTGCATGTGCACACCTCTGCTAAAAAGTAAGTGCACAGCTCTGCTAAAAAGTGTGTGTGTAAGTATTGTATGCACAGCTCTGCTAAAAAGTGTGTGTGTGTGTGTGTGTATGTGTAAGTATTGTGTTCACAGGTCTGCTAAAAAGTAAGTATGTGTGTGTTATGCATGCATGCATGGTGTGTGATATTATGTATTGTGTGATATTATGCATGCATGGTGTGTGTGATATTATGCATGCATGGTGTGTGTGATATTATGCATGCATGGTGTGTGTGATATTATGCATGCATGGTGTGTGTGATATTATGCATGCATGGTGTGTGTGATATTATGCATGCATGGTGTGTGTGATATTATGCATGCATGGTGTGTGTGATATTATGCATGCATGGTGTGTTTGTGTGTGTGATATTATGCATGTATGGTGTGTGTGATTTTATGCATGCATGGTGTGTGTGTGTGTGTGTGTGTGATATAATGCATGTATGTAGTGTGTTTGTGTTCTATTATGTATGTTATGTGTGTTTGCCGGCATATTTTGTTAGTCCCGGGTCCCACAATTTCTGATGGTGGCCCTGCTCACAAGGCAACCTAGGCGAGCACTAGGGGCCCGTGGCTGCCCAGGATCCTACACTGTTAAGCACCCTTGTGGCCTTATCAGATGAGAGCTGTGATTTCCGACATGCAGGATCCCTTGGGGGGGGCCCAAACCGGCATCTTGCCTAGGGCCTCATGAGTTTTAAATCCATCTCAGGCAGTTAGTACTAATGGGTGCTTTTACGCTAGCGGCTAGCGTAAATTCACAGGCGTGAATCTACCCCTATGTTGTACATTATAAGTACAGTGTTGCAAATGCTCTATAAGTAAACATCATTAATCACAATAATAATAATAATAATAAAAATGTAATATGCCAATAATGTTGGCTTCCAGGTTCACAATGGTCCTGCTGCCCCACTGCAGTCTCCATACACTGGCTCTAACAAGCTGATCAGTGCTTACAATGGGCCCTGCCATCTAGCTCAAGCTCACCTAACCTCTGCAGACCAATTGCTTTCCATCCTTGCCAGTCACACTCTCTGTGAGCCCAGTGGGAGAAAAACGTGCCCCAGTATAACAATTATGCAGTGCATTCTGAACACTGTCTGCAGTCCCAATCTGCAATCATCAATGCTGCTCAAATACCAAACAGCTTGTACCCAACAGCAGTTTAGATAGCTCTTTGTAATCATCATTGCTGCTTATATGCCAACCAGCTTGTTTCCATCCACAGCTCAGCTTGCTCTCTGCAAGCATTGCTGCCACTCAAGTACAAGCCAGTTACTACCTGTGACAGCACTACTTGCTCCAGCAATCTCTATTACATTTACTACACCGCTTCACTCAACTGCTGTTGCCTAGCAACAAACTCCATCCTCTGTTCCTGTTACTTCTTGCCCTGCATGCACTACATTAAAACGCCAGACTTCCAGTAGTAACCAGCACCAGAATCCTCCCAACCAGATACCCAGAATCCAGATTTCCTGACAAGCCCCAGATGCCTCATCATAAAGACCACCATGTTTTCAGTCTATGAGGCCACTTTTCAACTAATGAGCCTATCACTGACAGGTTATGTGATAGCAAACTTTAGTAACATTCAAACAGAATTTATGCCAAACCATAGCAGTTCAGCCAAATGAAACAAAAGTAAGGGGGTGTTTTAAGAAGTGACATGGCACATGGGCAACCCACCCCCTTACCTGAGACAGGACTGTCCAGAACTGCAGGCCTAAAAGGGGGCGGGGCTTAACGGCGCTGTAATCACCGTCCCTTTTTCGTTCCCGCGAATCGGGACAGTCCCGCCGCAGGGCATCCCCTGAATTTGGACAGTCCCACCACAGGGGAAGGGGGACTAATTTGGCATCTATTTCTTCCCCCCGGAAGACATTAGAGGGAAAAATAGATCCTGAATGGCCCCCCTTCCCCTACCAGCCCAGGGTGCAGGATGCATGCCACAGGGCCCCCTGTTCTGAGGGGCCGTGTGCACTGCACACCCTGCGCCCATTATAGATACGCCTATGATTGGAAGAACCGTAGTGCTTTGACAAGGTCAAGAAGGAGGTTAGTCTCAAATATTATAATTACAACTTTTACATTTTATTACAGTTTTCTCTCACATTTCCTTATTTTTACTAGTTTAAATGAAAGTTATTTTGACAGCACCTACTAATTATTTCTACTTTTACTTCAGTCATCCAGATCATGCTATAGGTGCAGTAAAAAAAGGCCATAGTAAAATAGAAAATAAGTTGAGTGAATACTTGAGTGAATACTGTCGGTTCCTAAGTTCCATTGTGCAAGTCGAGGCCACTCTGACCCCTCCAACAGCAGGACCCTACCTTCAAATTTCTGCACCATTCACACAGAGAATGGGTACAGTGTAGAAATTAGGATTGCAGCTAAGGGTCTTACTGAACCTTTATGGGGGATGGAGTTGCTGGCAAGAAAAGACACTTTGAGAAATAGAGACAGCCAAAAGCTAATTTTTGAATTTCTCTGTTTTGAAAAGGCAGCTATTTTTTTTATAATGGGTCAGTATGCTGATCGGCATACTAACCCATTAATTTTTCAGAAGCTTTTACGGTTCAGCTCTGGGAAAGGGAGTGTAGGGGTCATCAAAGGGGATTGTTAGAGTAATGGAAGGAGAGGGTTAGGGTCAACATGCAGGTAGGGAAGTCTAAATTAAGGTTGCGGGGATAGGACTCTTAGGGTCAGGCTGCGGGAAGGGGAGTCTTAGGGTTAGGCTATGGGGAAGGGAGGCTTAGGGTTAGGCTATGGGAATGAGTGTCTTAGAGTTAGTCTACGGGGAAGGGAGTCTTAGGGTTAGGCAATGGGAAGGGGAGTCTTAGGGCTATGCTATCTGAAGGGGAGTCTTAGGGTTAGGTTATGGGGAAGGGAGTCTTAGGGTTAGGCTGTGTGAAGGGGAGTCTTAGGGTTAGGCTACGGGGAAGGGAGTCTTAAAGTTAGGCTACAGGGAAGGAAGTCTTAGGGTTAGGTTATGGGAAGGGGAATCTTAGGGTTAGGCTGCGGGGAAGGAAGTCCTAGGGTCAGGCTGAGGGAAGGAGAGGGTTAGGGTTTAGAGTAAATGAAGGGGAGGGTTAGGGTAAGGTTAAGTGTTAGGGTAAAAAATACTTACCAATAGATTCTTATTTTTATCAGATGGACTGTATAGAAATTAAGAATAATAAAGAAAAATTAGTATAACAATGTTGTAATACTCGGTTACATTAACACTCTTCCACAGACCCGCACCTGGTGAAGCAAGTAAATGTTAAATGAAAAAAAAAATTGAATTCTTAAACCAATCGGAAAACACCGGTATGAAACGGCTCTTTCGAAAAAGAGCCGTTCATAGCAGCAAACCACACCTCCTCCTGGTCGTTATGTCGATAGGTATAGATCAAGTGAATATGAAAAAGGTTAAAAATTCTAAACAACGAACAGTTTAAATGTTGACCATAGTAACTACCGTAATCATATTTAATAATTTGTTTTAATACATTCTATTTTCTATGAATTAATTGCTATGAGCACTGCTGTCACTTTCTTTTTTCATAAAATATACATCTGTGGCACATTCAGGTTTTATTTTGTATTTTTCTATTTTAATGTAGAGGGGAAGGACAGGGGTAGGGGAAGGACAGGTACGCATTGATCCACATTCATAAGGATACAGGTAAATGCATAACAGTTAAGGTACATGTCCAGAACTACTACTGATAAAGGGGAGTCACGGAGGCGTGCTCTCCCCTCTACCTTGCGCAATTTCAGACCCCTGCATGCTTTACGTATGTGCGGGAGTCTGAAATTGCGCACGGTAGAGGGGATCTTGCCCTTTGTCTTTATTTTTCAGCTACTGAAGCTTTCTGTGTCCAGGTGATCGTCACTCAAGTTGCTGCATCTTGATGTAAAGAAATGAGTAATTAGGGTTAGGGTTGGAGTTAGGATTATAATAATACTTAATACAGTGTCAGCAATGTTCAGTCTGTAAGTTGCTGACTTAGGACCTGATTCAGAGATCCGCTTTTCTTGGTAGTTGCGTGCGTAATTTTAGCTACATTTCAACTGCGCATGCGTAGTAACTTTGGGCTGGATCCAGACCCTGTTAAGTGCATGAACTTAGTTACTCAAGGGCTAAACCATGTTGATTGCAGGGGGAGTCAGGGTAACTGTATTCTTTGCATGCAGGGATATATCTTTGAATTGCTTACTGCACACAGATACTGACCAGCTTTACTATCACACTGTTATTTAGACTTGGGATATGAAACATCACCTCTCAACTATAATACTGTTTATAACAGATGAAATATGATTCCCCTGCAATCAACATGGTTTAGCCCAGGAGTAACTAAGTTCATGTACTTAACAAGGTCTGGATCCAGCCCTTTATGTACGCAAGTTACTATACACACGTAGACTTGTGAATCGCACTTAAGGACATACGCACGCATCTCACACGGACGTTGGAAATTACATAAAAATGGGTGGCGGGAGCCATTTAAATGAACGCATGGAGGCGCGGTTTTAATGAATCGCACGGACGGAAGACATATACGCACGCATATGCACACAGAAATATACAAATGGTCTATGGACTCGTAAGTGGGTTAGTACTTTTTGACAAACGCATCTGTGAATACAGTCCTTAATTGTTGGCATTCTGACATTCTGCACAGCATATCACACCAGATCATAATGTACTGATGGAGAATAAATAAGAATATATCAAACTGTTTTATTCAGTGCTGTATCAATAGCAATAGACTCTACTATAATAGAAAATATTATAAAGTACAAAATGCTCTGCTCTTGAGCTCCCCAGTATAGTGATATATAGGTATGGAATCAATGCCTGGAGGAAAAGTAACAATGAGGGAGTAGCACAAGTCTGAGTTAGAACAACAAGTGTACACAATAAAGGCTGGCAAAAGGCGGATAATAACAGATGTCTATTATGCAGAATACAATGATATGCAATGGTAAAATATTTAAACTTGCCAGTTTCCCGGGCATCAAATCATGAGGAAAAATGAAGAAGGTAATGTAAGGATCCAGAAACAGAAAATCAAAGTTGCAGGGACTAAATTCATGGGCAAAAGTTATTGGAGAGATGAGACTTCATGTACTGAAATCCAAGGACAAGTAACTGTGCACCAAAAGAAAATAAAGTAAAACCAAAAGAAAGTAATTGTAATATTGGGGTGCACCGATCCAGAACACAATTAAATTTAAATAATGCTCTTGGCATAGGCATATCTATAATGGGTGCAGGGTGTTCAGTGCACATGGGCCCCTCAGAACAGGGGGCCCTGTGGCAATCATTCTGCACACAAGTCTGCATAACGGGGTTGGCAGGGAAATGGGGGCCCATTCAGCATCTATTTCATCCCTCCAAGATCTTCAAGAGGGAAAAAATAGATGCCGATTGAACAACCCTTCCCCTGTAGTGGGACTGTCTCCTTTTACCTTAAAGCCTACGTTGCTAAAAGAAATGTAGATGGCGTTACAAAATTACTGTGCACGCGCAGTAACAAATATTGGAAAACTCTCTCTGCATATGGCCCATAATCCCTACAGCAGCCTTTAAAGGTTTAAATGCAAAGTGCACACTACAAAAAATGAATAAAGAAGAAGATATTAAGCCTGAGGCAGCTCCGCCAACTCAAGGCTGGATTTGATGTTGGGCTGCAACAAGTGTCCTTGGCTGCCTAGGGGGTGTTCTGGAATGTGGTGAGCACAGAATTGTTTCTCTCCAGCTGAGCAGAGGGGTGTGGAACGGTGCTCACCCGTTCCATACGACGGCATGCGGGGCCAGGCAAGCCGCGGCTGTCTCCCCGGCGGATCACGGCGAATCTGCAAGGATTCGCTGTGGACCAATGGGCAGGCAGCCCGGCCGGACACGTGGACGCAGCCGCTGTTCAATCAGAGACAGCGGCTGCAGGCCAATTACGGGGAGGTGCGGTGAGCCAATCAGAGCTCGCCATAAAAGCTGCTGTGGCGGGAGCGGAGCTCAGTCGTCGGCAGGAAGACATCAGGAGAAGTCTGGAAGAAGAAGCTGTAGTGAAGAAGATGCCGAGGAAGCCTCGCTGCTGTATTCCCCTAGGCAATGAGTGCTTGCGGCTGTGGCTACACTGCTTCAAGGCCCTGTATCCCTATCCAAGGCCCTGTATCCCTATCCAAGGCCCTGTATCCCTATCCAAGGCCCTGTATCCCTATCATAGGCCCTGCACCAAGGCTCTGTATCCCCAGCATCATTGGCCCTGTATCCCAGCATCCCTGGCCTGTACTCCTACCTTGGCCCCGTAACTCCACAGGTGGCAACCCTAAGTGCCTGCTGCATGGTTCTCAGTACCTTCCACCCCCTTGCCCATTGTTCACTAAGCCAATAATTCCCGCTACCTACCTAACCTATTGATGAGAATAGAGCCTGGTGTATAAGGTTGATAATAGTTTAGCAGAACTCTAAAGTCACTGTGGCTACCCAGTCAAGCCTGACTAGCATCAAGCTAAAGCATTCTGTAGCTATACAGTTTAGTCTCCCGTTGCTACCCAGTCCTGCCTGATCCATTGCCTGGTCCTGCCGTCCTGGTCTCAAGCCCTGGTCCTGCCGTCCTGGTTCTGCTGTCCTGGTCTTATCATCCTGGTCCTGCCGTCCCGGTTCCACTGTCCTGGGTCCTTTTCTGGTTCCAGTTACCGTGGTCCTCGCAGTCCAGTTCAGTAGCCTTGCGATCCAGCCCGTACCAGCAACCCAGCACGCCAGTCTGGCGCAACCCAGCACGCCAATCCGGCGCAACCTTGGCCTGTCTTCACACCAGTTCGGTCCTGTCTTCACGCCAGTCCGGCGCAACCCAGCACACCAATCCGGTGCAACCTGGTCCTGTCTTCACGCCAGTCCGGCGCAACCCAGTACGCCAATCCGGCGCAACTCAGCACTGTCTTCACTCCAGTCCTGGCACAGCTTGCTTCTGACTTCACTTCTGATCCAGCCACCCTGTTATCCAGTTAGCAAGCTACCCAGCTATCCTGAACTTTGCACTCAAGTCCGGCATAGTCCGGCCACCAATCTGCTACTCTCTGGACATTCACCCTCACTCTATTCCACTACCATTTACTCTGTCTTGTGCAACCATCCTTATTAAAAATCACTAATTCTACTTCACTCCTGCTCGTCTGTTAATTCCCTGGAAACCCGGGACAGGTCCCACCATTCCTCGCAGTTCATGACAATGTGAATGCAATACATCACTTCCTGGTTGGTGGATCATTTTACTACTTCTTTCTATATAAACATACTTTTTTACTTCTTCCGGTGTCAGAGCAAAAAGAAACTTCAGCCTGCTGACTCCTGTTGCATTCTCCGCCTAGAAAATATGATTTCCGAAAAAAGGGACATCCGAAAATTAATTCCCTTTCGGATACTTACCATTTTCTAAAAAAAATTTCAGAATGGGCGAGTATGCCGTTCAGCATACTTCATTCATTTACCTTCTGAAAGGACGATATCCCCACGCTCCACCTCTGCCACTGCTATCGCCGGACCAAGGGTGATAGAGGTGAGTAAACTCTCTGTACGGTGAGTAAACTCTCTATGCGGGGTAGGAAGGGTTAGGGTCAGGCTGTAGGGGAGGAAGGGTTAGGGTCAGGCTGCAGGGGAGGAAGGGTTAGGGTCAGGCTGCAGGGGAGGTAGGGTTAGGGTCAGGCTGCGTGAGATGGAGGGTTAGGGTCAGGCTGCCAGGAAATGAGGGTTAGGGTAGTGAGACAGGAGGGTTAGGGATAGAATTAGGGAAAGGAGTGGGGGACTATTTTCCTTACCATTTTGGAGCACAGAGATTTCGGTGCTCTGTGGATCAATTGCTATGCTTCATCGAGGCATATTCAAACGAAATTCCAGCCCAGTTCCCATCCCAATTTGCAACTGGCTGGGAGCAAATGGCTGTTTCAAAATTGGGCCGTTCGGACCGGAGCCCCACACCCTGCTGACTCAGTGTCCTCGAGTTCTCTCTTGTGCTTCTGACTCCCTGATGGTTGTGACCGGCTGGTAGGGTGCAGCTAAGTCTATCCTCACCATCTGGGGCTCTGGTAAAAACCTGGTGTGTTCCAGCAGCCCAAGGTGTGCTGTTATGCGAATTTGTTATTAATACTGTGTAGAACCAGACATTCAAGGCCAAGGCCGATAAAGTAGCTAAGTGGGAGCAGAGGGTATTTGTTAATAACATTATGCAGGGCCAGCCTATTCTGTGTATATGTGGAAAGCAGAAATTAGTTAGATAAGTAGTATCAATTAACTTGCTTAAAACATGATAATAAACTAATAAGGTAGGGAGTTCTGGCACTGTTACTGTTGGGGTATATAGGACTTGGCACAAGGTCAGCTCCCTGGCTTCGTGCGGGACTGACCTGACTGAGTGCAGAAGTGCCAGCTGACCTTTTCCATGTCAACCACAATCGAGATAAGTGCCCCTGGAAATCTGATTATCATTATCATGCAATAACTACCAGCCAAAGCTAAGTGTTCTTAATGTACTTTGCTTAATTCTTTATGAAATACTATAGTTGATTAAACTTTGCCTTGGTGTTGTCTCCTTCAAAGTTCCACTGGAAACAGCTGGTCAGTAGTTAGACACTGCATCTCTGTTCTTTGCATACCTCCTGGCCAGTCTATGTGTGAAGCATTGCACTAGGAACAAGATAAGTGGGCGAGGATAGTGGAACAGGAATTGTGTGATGGGAGGGGAACCCTGTCTATTTCATATTTATATAACCCAGGGTTGCCGACTCTTCCGGAATGTCCGGGAGACTCCCGGTATCCCGGGAGAGCCAGTAAATCTCCCGCAAGTGACTTGAGGCCCGTGGTTTCACTGAAACCACGGCCTCAAGTCCTGCTCCCCTGCTTAGCAACACTAGTATACTAGTGTTGCTAGGCACAGGAAGGGACTTGATGACGCAATTTGCAGCATCAAGCCCCGTCCCAACCCCTATTTCAAGTAAAAACGGGGCAGTATGAGCCAGGGGGTGGAGCCTAATGACCCCATTTGCATAACCCGCGTCATTAAGCCCTGCCCCCCGCATGCGTCGCTAGCTTCTCTCTGGGATCTCCCGGAGGGAAGCTGCCAAAAGTCGGCAACCATGATATAACCCCATCATTTCTGATGGCAACTTAACCTATACTCAGAAATATTGATGGTGCTCTTTATTTTTGCTTTCTCCTTATATACCAGGTCAACCAGTCAAGCTTTGCAGTGTTAACAAATGAGGGTAAGGATGAGGAAAAAAAGCATATTGTAATTTCTGATATCCTGTTCACCAGTACAAGAAAGTACAGTTATCTTTATTAAAACTGAAATTGGGATTTATTGACAAAAAATCTAGATAAGCTATTACTTTATCAGAAATGACATATTCTACTTCCCTGTACAGTTAAAAATCAATTTATATACAGTGTGCAGAACATTATCCAGAACAGAGCACCAAATTACGTGGATCGTGTACTTGTACTTGTTGAGTTGAGACTAAAGGGCTCATGTAAATCAGCATGAATGCAGTATCACATGAACTGAATGCAAAACATGGACGAGCGTGTGCAAGTATGTGTACATATATGTTGTGTTAATGCAGGGTAGTACTCTGTAATGTATACTGTAAATGGCGATTATGATTAGTGTGAACCCTTCTTTAACATGGTTTTATATAGCACCATCAGATTACATAACACTTTACAATTTTAACATTTGAATATTTCACATTCACATCAGTCCCTGTCCCATTGGAGCTACATACTAGGTTCCCTAACACATACACATGTAGATTAGGGATCATTTAGTCAAATTAGCAGCAGCCAATTAACCCACCAGCATGTTTTTGGAGTGTGGGAAGTAACAGGTGCACCCAGAGAAAACCCACACAGACACAGGGGGAATATACATACTCCACACAGATAAGGCCTGACCTGAGGCAAATGTTTTGCCATAAACAGTGCGTACCAACATATGTGTTTGGTTCTGAAATGCTCTCAATTGCATAAGCTAGCACTTACTGTACTTTGACTACAAGTGGTCACAGTGGATTCTGAGCATGTGCAGTATGAAATCATAAAAAGACATGCTATGCCACCTTGCATTTGTTCACCTGTAGATCAATCCCTAAATGCACTTGCCAAACTCAACAGTAGTATTAACTTTTTACTGTGTGGTCATACAATTTCTACTTTCTGCAGAAATAAAAAAAAAGTGGCTTCTGTGACTTTTTTATTGTTTGTTTTATAAACATCTCACAGATCGTTCGCTCCGAAGTGTAAGTCCACATTTAAAGAACGGACCGGTGGAGGCAGGCGTAGCTAGAATTAATTGCCATGGTGATCCATACTCTGTATTATTGCATCAGACCTTTGTAAATAGAGCCCTATATTTTAACTGAACTTTAAGTGACTCATTAGCCATATTTCGTCTGTTTATACTTATATTTTATAATATTTAATACTTAATATATTTACTTCTATGTTGAATTTTTCTCTCAACTTTTTTTTCTGATTTTATATAAATGTTGTTATTCTCTTTTGTTGCTATTTTAGTTACAGAAAAAAATGTGTCAGGTGGTTCTATTCCAGCATCTGGCAAATGTTGATGTCTGCACGATAACTCTCATAACTGAATGTCTGGCTGCACAAAACTCATTTGCATACGCTATATACTTCAAGATCATATATCTTCTGAATAAAAGCAGTAAGCTCCATGGATCGTACATACAGCACAACATATGGGATTTTAGGTTTCACCAGCAACATAATCATTAGCGGCTGTATTTAACACATTGTAACTGGTATATAAAGTAAAACTGACAGTCTCCTTAAATGCAGATTAAGAAACATTTGCAATATTCACAAAAATACATTTACCGATATATTTATTTGACAAATGGTGAATTTCCCAGTAGGCGCAGGTTCCATTTGCTGTGGGGGAGCTAGGCCCAGCAACATGGAATTAAAGGGGGGTATTGTTACTGGGCCCAATCCTTCAGCACTAATCTGCATTCCTGGAACGCAGATGGTAATTTAGTACTTGGTAAAGTGACACAGGGCCTGAACTAGACTTCCGCGTGATTTCTGTACGCACGAAGTTGCTAAAGTTCGTACGTAAGAGAATAGTGCAGTCCCATGACAATCCCATCTGACAAACAGGTTTTAGCTAACTTTTGTGGTTTGTATGTTCTCCCCGTGCCTATGTGGGTTTCCTCCAAGTTCCCCGGTTTCCTCCCATACTCCCAAAATATTCTGGTAGGTTAATTGGCTGCTAAATAAATTAAACCTTGTGTGTCTATGTTAGGGAACTTAGAATGTAGCTCCAATGGGTCAGGGACAAATGTAAATGTGAAATATTGCACTATGTAATCTGAATCTGATAGCGCTATATAAAAACCTGTTTATAAATAAATAAACCTCATTAACTTCATTGTGCTTATTGCTGAACATAAGGAAGGTACGCACATATGGAAGTGTCCAACCCTGCCCATACTCTGATATACGGAGTGTAAGCACGTCCTAACGTACAGATCTCTGATGTGCTTTGTATGTTCAGAGATCCAATGCATAACATCTGGCTCACAGATTTTCAGATCCAACAAAAACCCCGAACCTCCACACGCCTCACGCATAAGCCATTTGTCGGATGTAATTCTAAACCCTGCCTACAGCCATTAAATTCAGCCTTGTTGTCGCCACTATATTATCCATGCACATGCACAAATAAAGAAATGTATTACTATTGGATTTCATTTAACTATATCCACTTCAACTGCTGCAGTACATGTTGTCCTCATTAGAAAATTACAAAGAAAAAAAGAAAGAACAAAAAACCTCTTTTTTTGTAATGCACTAAAGCAGTGTCTTATCAGAGATTTGTAAACTTGTTGAATCAGAAAGAAACCTTTTCCTCAACATCAGAAAACAGATAGTGAGTTAGAACATAACTTTTAATCGGGGTTGCCGACTCTCCCGGAATATCCGTGAGATTCCAGAAATTTGGGCAGTTCTCCCGGTATCCCGGGAGAGCCAGCAAATCTCCCATAAGCCCCACCAGCTATCAATTACTTCTGTAATCCTTAGCGTTACTAGCGATGGGCGGGGCTTAATTACTCAATTTGCATAAATCACGTCATTAAGCACCGCCACTTGCAGAAATCTCTGGCTTCCCTCTGGGTTCTCCAGGAGGGAAGCTCTAAAAAGTCGGCAACCCTGCTTTTAATTAGTACCCCAAATAGTTAGCAGTAACCACGGGGAATAATATAAAAAATTGCTATGGCAACAGTAAGGAAATATAGCTTCAGGTGGCATGCGCAGCCCTTGGTACTCCCAGGGCTTACCCAGGACCCAGAATTTCCTCGGTCTACCCTGCAGTGTTTTAAGGGTCCTAACCCAGGCTTTTTTTTCGTTTCTTTGTTTGAAAGCCATGGCAATAACCCGGATTGAAAAACCTGAGCTATTGCTGTGGTGGAGATCTGAAAGTGGCATAAATAAGCTTCTATGGCTGATAAGTCATTAATAAACAGTGCTCAGCACAACTCCCTTCAGCACTGTCAACAATTCTTATTTATCCAATCTGTAGAGAAGACAAAGCGTCCACAGATGCTGGACTGTTGGTGCTCTCATTAAGCATTTAGCAACTACATAGGACTAATGTTGGGGGAAGGGAATACCATTGTGTGGATTGTATTATTGGTTTATTTATTTTAATATTTGCAAATGTGCATTAATAAAAAATGTTTATCATAACAATAATGCACCAGATATTTTTTCTACTCTTTATTCATGTAAACTGATCAACTGAGGAACTGGAGAGAACAAAGTAGATATAGAATTCAGTAACTTTAGACCGGATCCTGAATTAAGTGAGTTTGCACACATATGGAATGGACTTACATGTGTGCAATCCTAAAATCTAACGTGCGGTGGTAGAACACTCCCCTGACACCCACGTAAAAAGCCAATCCCTTACTGTATGATCTGCATAGATTACACCGCCTACACCGTGTACATCAGATATGTATTGGCAGGCGGCCTCACCGGGTTGTTGCTGCAGGA
>WWET01000001.1:3618496-3639806 GCA_011038615.1 Limnodynastes dumerilii | reverse complement strand
CTTTTTTTTTTACTTTTGACCTGATGGAGCTCACTTTGAGCATAACAGAAATAAAGTGCCAATTCTTGTACTCTAACCTTTCCAGCAGTCAGTAGCTATTCAAAGGTGACCCAGATTGATCAGACAGACTACCAAATGAGGAGTTGTGATGTCCCTGAATTTTCATACATTCATTCTGTCCATGTCGATTATTTGCCTAATTAACATATAGCCCAAGAGCTGCACCAATGCTGTAGAGTGCACATATTACGTGTATCTTACAGCACCATAATTGAAACACCTCAATACTAGAATGTTAATATTAATATAAACATTAATAAAATGAAATTCCTAGATTCCAAATAATCATGAGAAACATAATGTGGTAAAATTGAATTGTATATTACTTATTCTGCTTTATAAGTCATCACTCTGGCTTTGTCATTCAGCAGTAATCCCTTGTGATGTGATCATCATTCATCCCATGTCACTAGCCCTCATCATTCTTTGCTCATCACTAATTGCATATCATACTTCACTTCTCATACTCATCACATGAATATTGTAGAAGTTCCTACCTTCAGCAGATGTAATATTGTTTATAGCTTATCAATAAAGATAGCACATACATCACTTTATCATTTTATTTTACACAAATGTAACTTATCATCTTTAGACAAAGTACTAAAAACATTTATTTGGAAAGATTCTTTTTTAATAAATGTTTTATTGTAAAATGTTTTTTGTTTTTTTTTACAATGGAAAATAGTTAAATGGGAAATAATCACAGTGGGAAAATACAGTTGTACATTGATGAGCTGTTGAAATGCTCTGGTCTAGACTCCGGACCACAAACCCGGCAAGACACAATGAATCAATCATCTAACACCCTGTTAACAAGTCATTATCAACTTTTATTTTACCCTGTAGGAATCAGCATGTTTTCTCTTCTTTTTCTTTGTACTATATCTAAGTCAATCTAAATGACCCTTGAGATAATTACATCTTTGCCAACCTAAGCAGAGTGTATTAAATGACCAGACATATACAACAACCTCACATTCCTTGTACTGTGTAGAGAGATCTCTCCAAAATACTACAAATAAAAATGATGTCTTAATCTCCAGCAACCAATTCGGGAAATGGAAAAAGAGATAAAAAAAAAAATATATGAAATAAATATATTATGTGAAAAGTTGCTTGTTGATATGTAAGACACCCAGAAACCATAGCAACCATTTTTACAGCAAGCAAATATACTGTTATATTGTCTGCTAGGGTTAAATAAAAGAACAATTTTTAAATCCCTGCACAGAGTCTCAACAGGTTTGAGATCTGTGGTTTTTTTATGACATTCCAGGCTATTTAGTTAATTTATCCATTGCTGAAGAATACTACTGTTAGGCCAGCTGTACTATAGGTCCACATCCCGAACTTCCGAGGCTTTCATTCAGATCGCAGCCCCCTATCCATACTACGTGTGCGTACACATCTTTGCTATCCAATCAGAACACATTCCAACCCATCTATACTGATAGCGGAATGAATATTACAACTGAGGAGCAGTATTGAGTTTGCAAGTGGGCATTACCTCTTCATTCATAGAATAGATATTCTCTTAATGTTTACCAATCCAGGTTTCTGTGCTTTAACCAAATTTCCATATGCTTAATTTGGGAATCTGATAATACAGAAGGTTCTGGCTGTTGCAAGTCTGTGTATATGGGAGTGGTTAAAATGTGAATGAATGGACGACTGGCTCAAGTGGCTCATTGGGGATTCAGGCCCAGATTCACACCCCCGGACATATTGCATATACGTCTGTATTTTACCTATATTTGATACTGCGCATGCATAGTAACTTTTTTTACGTAATCTACGTATCGTTTTGTTACGTCGATTGCGTATATGCGGTCTTTAAGACTGCATATAACCAATCTACATAACAAAACGATAAGTAGATTACATAAAAAAAAAGTTACTATGCATGCACAGAAGCAAATATCGGTAAAATACGTACGTATATGCAATATGTCATGTGGTGTGAATCCGGGCCTCAGTTTTTTCATATAAACAAACCCCACTTATGGGGGTGCTACTGTACAGCCTGATATAAAGTATACAAATACAAACAAAAAAGGTTGGAACCCCACAGACAGAGTTCAAGTGGCTGTTTAGGTACAGTGCACAGCAATAATAGCACTCTAATTATAAAGTGTTCCCAAAAATTACACAGAAACATGTGTGGTGCCAAAAATAACACAAAAGTATTTATTAGCCAAATATAATAATTGGTCTTGTAAATAGCGAAATATATGATGCCCCCTCAAGCAGGTAGAATATAGTTGCAATTACATAAGTCTCAGCAATAATAGCAAATATAAGTTAGCAACATTGTAAATATTGTGGATAGAGATACTCAGCCTGGTGTAGTAGGAGACCAGTCAAATGTTCAAGGTATATTCTCCCTGGTGCAGAATGGAGAGAGCACCTACCTGTTCTAATCCGGACTGACACTGTCCCTGGTCCAAAAATTACCAGCCTCGCGGCTAGGCTTCGCATTTACACGCAGTAGCTCTACCTCCCTATGCTAGTGAAAAGAAAAATGGAAGTCAGGGTCTCCTACGAGTATCCAGAGATGCTTGAGGGGGAATCAAAACAGCGGAGCACTGGTGCACACAGTACACCCGCCGGGTCAGCGTCTCCAACGCGCTTCAACAGGGAGGGCTGCTTGTCACAGGTGCAGATCACATATTTAAATACCATGCCGGCCAATCCGCTGCACAGTTCAATTAACCCTGTGAGAAAGGAGGCACACAATTAATGGAAATGTAAACAAAGGAATTTGCGATGGAACAGGAGGGGGAAAAAAGAAAATAAATATCGAAGTACAAAAATACATATAAGTAATTAGCTCCCCGCTGCAAAATAAAGACCTAATTGCAAGGCATACAAGAGATATCACTGATGGAATTAAACATATGGTCACACATAACGTGGCACAGTTTGTCCCATCCTTATCATGGGGCTGATTCAGAGTATCGCATCCGTGTGAATTTCACACGGATGCAATGCTTTTTGACAGGTCTGCGCATGCGCAACATGCGGAAGGAAGTCGGATTGCTGGCGGATTTTATGGTATCCTCCCGCATCCGATTCCGACTGCAAAGGGGGTGTGCCAGGATATTTAAATGAGAAAATGTTCGGTTTTCTCATTTAAATATTCCCTGAGCACGAGTCCGCTTGCATGCGAAAATAGCCCTACGATTCCACCATCTCAGAGCTGGTTGAATCGTAGGGTCAGCTCAGAACCTTTAAAAAAAAAAAACCCACACGATTCTAAAAATTAACCCCTTCCCCCGGCCGCCCTGCCGCCGCAGCCTATATGTAAAAAAAATAAATAAATAAACCTCCCGTTCGACAGGGCATACTGCAGGTAGTAGAACTACAGGCACAAGCATGCCCATGAATGACAGGGCATGCTAGCGCTTGTAGAACTACTATCGGCAGCATGCCCTGTTTAAAAAACAGACCATGGCCATTTTGTCATTTTTAAAAAAACCAACTGTGCCCACTACATAAAAATAAAAAAGCCTTTACATGTCCCCACAAATAAATACAATACATGCCACCATAATAATAGTGCCCCATAATAAAATAAAAAAAACAAGCCACCGGGGCACCATAATAAATCAATACATATGCCACCAGTGCCCCATCATAACATTAAAAAACACCAGCCACCGGGGCACCATAATAAATACAAAACATATGCCACCAATGCCCCATAATAAATAAAAATACAAAACACCAATGCCCCCTAATAAATACAAAAAAAATCCACCAATGCCCCCTAATAAATAACAAAGCAAGACACCAATGCCCCATAATAAAGAAAAACATGCCCCAATTTACATTAAATATACAGTAAAATCGCGTCATATATGTCCCCTTTACCAAAATTTAAAATATAAAAAAAGTCCCCAAAAAGTGTCTATTAAATAAATAAAAAGAACCTTACCTGTTCTGATATAAAAAAAAAAAGCCACCAATCCCCCATCATACATAAAAAAATAAGCCACCAATGCCCCATCATACATAAAAAAATAAGCCATCAATGCCCCATCATACATAAAAAAAATAAGCCAGCAATGCCCCATAATCAATAAACAAATAAGCAAGCAATGCCCGATAAAAAATAAAAACCTGCCCCACTGTACATTAAATACAGTGTAAAATCGCGACATATAAATTACCTTTAACCAAAAATCAAAATTTAAAAAAATTCCCCAAAAAGTGTATATTAAATAAATAAAAAGAACCTTACCTGTTCTGATGGGGGTTCCGGTCCAGTCTTCTAAGCTTTTAATCCGATGGGGTGTTCTTTGCAAAACAAAAAACCCTATTGGATCGCCGCTTACTATGTCCTGCAAGCAGGACATCCCCGGCGCTAATGACAGGTTGGCTGGCATTGGGTCATATATATACCCTCTGCCAGCGTGGGAAATGGCCAAAGTCTCACGATGGAAATTGTGATTTCCCATGCAGCACAAACTCTGAATCAGCCCCGATGTGATAGACTGACAAGGATATACCGACAGGGATTATGCAGGCTGATAACGAACATATTTCATAAGAGAATGAGAATCTATTTGCATAGCACGCATCCCTGCCAGCCGATGAACTAAAAGTAAATTACCGTAATCATTTATGCAAAGAATTCCATTTATCGTCACACTTATATGATGTTTTCCCTATCCCCACCTATTGGTATAGTTAAATAAGACTCAAGCGGTTTCTCAGAGATAAGGAAGGAAGGGGGAAAAAGAGTAGAGACTTTACAGAATGATGAGAAAATCTACAAATCAAGATAATTATACATTTCAATGAAAGTTTAGGGTAAAAGTTAGGAGACCTATGCTATAAATAGGCAATGCCAGACCATGGACACATACAAATTACAATTAAATTAGTTGTAATTGTAATTAAAGATATGTTTCTGGCTCATTTCATTTAGAATTGTAGCTTGTTAGTTCAATTCTGTAAGGAGCATTTCCATCTGTGACTTATTAATGCCATGTAAACTACTTAACTGAGGAATTGGCTTAATCAGGGTTGGAACCAACTGTGGTTATATAGATAAACTAACTGCTACCATCAGTTGTCCTCACTAATTAATCTTAAATTGTCGCTCTTACAGCACCCTCATGGTTATGGCTAAGGGGCCCGTATTCAGAGTACCGGACGTATAACATATACGTCCGGTGTTTAGCGATTTTTACTACTGTGCAGGCGTAGTCATTTTTTAACGCATTTCAGACCGCATTTACGCAATCTCTGTAGATGACTACACATGCGCAGTAGTAAAAATCTCTAAACACCGGGCATATATGTTATACGCCCGGTACTCTGAATATGGGCCCCTTAGCCATAAACATCCAGTACTCTGAATACGGGCCAGGGTCTCCACAGTACAGCTAAGTGGGTATATCTAGTTATGGAGATATTTCTATAACCAGGATCTAACTGTTTAACTTACATTTTTGTACGCTAGAGAATATATTTAGGACATTTCCAGAATACATGAACAAGGTTCCCATTTTGTAGCTTCTACAACAGTCATTCAAAATGACTATGTCACATTTTTTAAGACACTCTAGTTTTTTGCGATTTTGCTAATTTAAAGGGTAAATTTTTAAGTTAAAACATCTTGAGGTTTCTTCCATTTTACTATAATAAAAATGAATGTCAATTCTGCACCTATGGTGCATGCTTTACTTTAGAACACAACGTGTTCCATACAGTGTTTTTCTGTTTTCCCACCATTCCTTAATGATGGAGAAGTCCGTGTCCTGTTCAATACTGAAAGTGAAATCAAAGCTGATATTGCAGACAGGTCATTTTTTATGTTCTATTTGATTATTAAGTTAAGGGACCAGGCAATTTATGAACTGCTTGCTGCAGGAGGTATTTTTGTGGGTATAAGCAGAGGGGTGAATACTTATACAAGTGCTGTCTGATTTGTTTTACTTGACGTGAAGTGTTCACTCAAACATTTTCCAATAAAAAGCATTTACAATTCCTAATGTGCTTATATCTTTATCTAGATTGATTGTTTTGGATAGGTTCAAGATATACTGTGCATCACATAGTGTCAGTGATGAAACCTAAAATCTCCCTGGAATAAGTTATTAATAAGGCACTTGTTTTCCTTCTCCTGGAAGCATAATTTAATTGAGGGTTTTTTTTTTAAAGGCAAGCAAACATACATCTGTATGGAAGAGTCCTTCTACGTAGCTCTCTCCAGCTTTATTTGGTCAGCAACCCATCTCACCAGATGAACAGACTGTTGCAGGTCATAAGCTGAAATACACAGTTGGTGTTGTTAATATTGTTTTTGTAAGTAATATTATTATTTCTCCCAGTATTTTGAATACTAATACACTTAATGCTTTGAGTTATACAGGTTTCTCTTTAAGTACATCTACAATTAGACTTGTAAAAATACTTTAAGTGTAAGAAGTTTGATGAGCTTTACTGGCACGATAGTACGGCTGTTATACGGAGACTTAGAAATTTCTGATTTCGGCAGTGGTACCTGGAGCCTCGAAGGTTTCTAATTCAAAAAGGTAATCCTTACCCTAACCTTAGCCCACCCCTAACCCTCCTATTTCCTGCAGCATAACCCTAACCTTTCCTTCTTAAACCCATTCCATAAACATATGAAATGGAATTGACTTTTGGATCATCATTACCACGTTATCACTGAGGCTATTTTAGAGACTTTAAGTTCTGAGACACGTGTAGTTGTTTTAGATAGCTCTTAAGGTTTCTTTAAGGTATATATTCACTTGACACTCCCCCACCGCTGTGGAATTACTCAGCGCCGCATATCTGCCATTATACACACTTACATTATTAGTTCTGCATTCAGTCCAAGACATTGTGCCAGATGCACAGCCCTGGACGTATTGCACATACCTCCTTAATTTACTGATAATAGCTACCACGCATGCGTAGTAACTATTTTACGCAATCTACATATCGTTTCGTTATGTAGATTACATATATGCGGTCTTATAGACCATTATTTCTGAATTCTCTCTAAACAGGGTCTTAGCTTTATGATATTCCATTTCTTCATAGTATGATAAAATTCAATTACTATATGCATAAAAAAGATATTTTGTGACCCCTGGGTCGTATTTACAGATACATTTTTGCGTGGGGTTGCGTGCGTAATTTTAGGAGTGGATTAACTGTGCATGCGCAGTAAACTTTTCAACACAAATTATGTAGTATTTACACACGTAATTTCTTTAGGCACGGACTTGTCAATCGCACTTAGGGACTTACAAACGAAGGGTTGTGGTTTTTTTCCATACGTTAAAAGTTACGTGAAAGTGGGCCGAGGAGGCATTTAAATGGGCATTAGAGGGCGCGGTTAGATAGATACGCACATACGGAAGAAACATACGTGCGTAAGTACAGCACTCATGTAGAGATAAGGGTGCCCTATGGAGGCGTAAGTCACCGAAAACCCGTCCAGCGAGGTGAGTGTCATGGGTGTTGCGTAAAAACGCGCACATAGTAAATACAGATCTGTGAATCCGGTCCCCTGTCATATCAAGCTGCTCTAGCACTGTACTAAACAGAAAGCCAGTCCCTTACCCTAAAAAAAATCATACTAAATAATAAAAGCAAAAATATAAGCCAAGCAGTGGCACCTTGTGGGGTTTTATACCGTTTTATTTATTTATTTTTTTGCTGCGTCCTGTCAGCATTGTACATCAAGATGATCCTGACATATGTAGAGCTAGAATCCATTACCCCTCAGGAAACCCTTAGCTATATCTGTAGCTTCACTCATCCTCCTTGCTTTTGTGCATGCATGGTGGCACATTACACATTGCAGGTAAATATAAACACTAAGAAATGTATTCTGATCTAGTCTGATATATGACTATTTAGCAATGTTGTAAGATTAAGTATTCATACAATGTTAATTGTTGAATGAAACAAGGACTGTTTATATTTCACTCCTATACAATATGATCAGATCTTTAATGTTAAATAATAAAAGACTGTGTAAATCAGAATTGATAGAGTAAACTGTTGTCTTACCCCTCAGCAAAGCATTTATTTTATCACTGAAAATTCCACTTGCAATCCAGTCATCAACATTCCTTATATAGTCAAAAGCATTGAGACCTTTATTATCCTGAAGCTTTAAATTGGCTCCTAAGCATAAACAAAAAAAAAATCATCATATTTAATAGGGAGGCACAGAAGACAGACTTTAAACTAATTTGTCTATGTTTATCATTAATACAAATTCTTGTTGCTGAATATTTAGAGGAGAAAACTAAACTGTGGCTTATGTACTGTGCAACACCTAATTAATGATCGTCCTATAATTCACATGTGCATAAATATGTCATTCCTAATCTATGGAGGATACTTTAAGCATCATGTTCTCTTTACTAAAATAGAACGATATAGCAAGCTACAAGTCCCTTTGCATCCAGTTTAAATACTATTTTAGGAAAAGCCTTCATGTTATAATAGATTCTTATAATATATAAGAAAAACAGCAAGTCATATAGAAATATGTGGCAGCATTAATATTAATAGCATTTGCAAAGTAATAAAGCATTTCGTTTACACACCTCATTTAAGAGACCTAAGAGAACATTATTTCTGTAATAACACAACCATATTTTAATCTGGCTGCTCTAAACTTCTCTGCATTTACTCGATTATGCAAATGATATTGAATTATACAAAGGATGAGCTATAGGGCTATAAAATCCTAGTATGCAAAGTAAATAAGATATATCTCAAAGACAGTCTGGATATATGTTTAACTAAAATTTGTGAGCCTTAAGTAAAATTATTAACTGTATTTACATAGTATTTCAGAGTAAACAAATCAGCTGTGAGGTTTTGAGCGCATTGTGTGTTATACATGTATACAGTACATTGTAGAGACGAGATAGGGAGCTACTGAAGTAGACTGGTAGCCAGTACAGCTGGAAGGGACAAGGTGTTGGCAGTGAAAAATGAGGAGGTTAGTGGCAGTAATGATAGATTGAAGTGGGCTGGGATTGGTAAGGAGCCATAGAGGCATTATTCAGCAATATTGAGGGAGTTATCGTTTTGTTTGAGAAATGTCCATTTCCTAAATATGTTTTGGAAGTAAAACCAGCAAGATTGGAAAGAAAATCAATGTGAAGAATCAAGGAGATGGGGGACTCAGTGATTACCCTTAGTCAGAAATCTTATGCGACACATGAAAAAAATGTTGATGTTATCGATAAAAACATGGATATATGAGGAGATTGCTCTGTTATCAGTAATAGAAAAAGTGGTAATATGCTTCTAGAATTGGTTGTGTTAAATATAGATTGTGGTATTGGATGTCAAAGAGTAGATGACCGTAACATCTAGACGGTATGCAGTCCCCGGTTAGAAAATCCCAATTTCGAAAATCTCTATTTCGACCACTAAATTGCCAATTTTCGCTATTTCGAAAGTTCGCAATTTCGAATTTTCGCTATTTCGAACGTTCCCTATTTCGAATGTAATAGGTTACGAAACATGCACATTTCGATTGTATTTCTATTTCGATTGTTGTATTTTCGATTATTCTCTATTGCTATTATTCTCAATTTCGAACAATTCTATTTCATAAAGCTCCCTATTCAGAATATACTTCCATTTCTACATTTCTATTTTCGAATTTTCTCTATAACTCCCTATTCAGAATATACTTTTATTTCTACATTTCTATTTTCGAATTTTCTCTATAACTCCCTATTCAGAATATACTTTTATTTCTACATTTCTATTTTCGAATTTTCTCTATAACTCCCTATTCAGAATATACTTTTATTTCTACATTTCTATTTTCGAATTTTCTCTATAACTCCCTATTCAGAATATACTTTTATTTCTACATTTCTATTTTCGAATTTTCTCTATAACTCCCTATTCAGAATATACTTTTATTTCTACATTTCTATTTTCGAATTTTCTCTATAACTCCCTATTCAGAATATACTTTTATTTCTACATTTCTATTTTCGAATTTTCTCTATAACTCCCTATTCAGAATATACTTTTATTTCTACATTTCTATTTTCGAATTTTCTCTATAACTCCCTATTCAGAATATACTTTTATTTCTACATTTCTATTTTCGAATTTTCTCTATAACTCCCTATTCAGAATATACTTTTATTTCTACATTTCTATTTTCGAATTTTCTCTATAACTCCCTATTCAGAATATACTTTTATTTCTACATTTCTATTTTCGAATTTTCTCTATAACTCCCTATTCAGAATATACTTTTATTTCTACATTTCTATTTTCGAATTTTCTCTATAACTCCCTATTCAGAATATACTTTTATTTCTACATTTCTATTTTCGAATTTTCTCTATAACTCCCTATTCAGAATATACTTTTATTTCTACATTTCTATTTTCGAATTTTCTCTATAACTCCCTATTCAGAATATACTTTTATTTCTACATTTCTATTTTCGAATTTTCTCTATAACTCCCTATTCAGAATATACTTTTATTTCTACATTTCTATTTTCGAATTTTCTCTATAACTCCCTATTCAGAATATACTTTTATTTCTACATTTCTATTTTCGAATTTTCTCTATAACTCCCTATTCAGAATATACTTTTATTTCTACATTTCTATTTTCGAATTTTCTCTATAACTCCCTATTCAGAATATACTTTTATTTCTACATTTCTATTTTCGAATTTTCTCTATAACTCCCTATTCAGAATATACTTTTATTTCTACATTTCTATTTTCGAATTTTCTCTATAACTCCCTATTCAGAATATACTTTTATTTCTACATTTCTATTTTCGAATTTTCTCTATAACTCCCTATTCAGAATATACTTTTATTTCTACATTTCTATTTTCGAATTTTCTCTATAACTCCCTATTCAGAATATACTTTTATTTCTACATTTCTATTTTCGAATTTTCTCTATAACTCCCTATTCAGAATATACTTTTATTTCTACATTTCTATTTTCGAATTTTCTCTATAACTCCCTATTCAGAATATACTTTTATTTCTACATTTCTATTTTCGAATTTTCTCTATAACTCCCTATTCAGAATATACTTTTATTTCTACATTTCTATTTTCGAATTTTCTCTATAACTCCCTATTCAGAATATACTTTTATTTCTACATTTCTATTTTCGAATTTTCTCTATAACTCCCTATTCAGAATATACTTTTATTTCTACATTTCTATTTTCGAATTTTCTCTATAACTCCCTATTCAGAATATACTTTTATTTCTACATTTCTATTTTCGAATTTTCTCTATAACTCCCTATTCAGAATATACTTTTATTTCTACATTTCTATTTTCGAATTTTCTCTATAACTCCCTATTCAGAATATACTTTTATTTCTACATTTCTATTTTCGAATTTTCTCTATAACTCCCTATTCAGAATATACTTTTATTTCTACATTTCTATTTTCGAATTTTCTCTATAACTCCCTATTCAGAATATACTTTTATTTCTACATTTCTATTTTCGAATTTTCTCTATAACTCCCTATTCAGAATATACTTTTATTTCTACATTTCTATTTTCGAATTTTCTCTATAACTCCCTATTCAGAATATACTTTTATTTCTACATTTCTATTTTCGAATTTTCTCTATAACTCCCTATTCAGAATATACTTTTATTTCTACATTTCTATTTTCGAATTTTCTCTATAACTCCCTATTCAGAATATACTTTTATTTCTACATTTCTATTTTCGAATTTTCTCTATAACTCCCTATTCAGAATATACTTTTATTTCTACATTTCTATTTTCGAATTTTCTCTATAACTCCCTATTCAGAATATACTTTTATTTCTACATTTCTATTTTCGAATTTTCTCTATAACTCCCTATTCAGAATATACTTTTATTTCTACATTTCTATTTTCGAATTTTCTCTATAACTCCCTATTCAGAATATACTTTTATTTCTACATTTCTATTTTCGAATTTTCTCTATAACTCCCTATTCAGAATATACTTTTATTTCTACATTTCTATTTTCGAATTTTCTCTATAACTCCCTATTCAGAATAATATCAACCCAAGTCTCTATATAGTATTTCACAATAATTGCTGTGCAGGCAGACAGATTAAAAGAGGCTGGTGTTTGATGTCCTCGATGTTCTTGTATCCCTCAATCATGTAAAACAAGAGTAAGAGAGAACATAGTGTAATCCATTTTTAAAACATATTTATTTATTCACAAAATCTGCTATTGACATCATTAAAATATACTGAAGCAGCAATAAAATACCAGCTATATCAAGACAACCCCCTCCCGCGTACCAGACGTAGCTAGGATCTCAGATGTTGAATTCAAAGTTTCTGTAGGGATGGCCCGGGTATTCACCCCCTTCAGAGAATGATCACCGCAACGTCCGTCTGTGGTGGGGTCCTTGATGCTTGGCTGGATCAGCTCCACTCACGCATATCGAACCCTCCGGGGTCCTTTTTCAAAGTGATGACAATTGTATTTCGGAGATAGATTTTGATGATTGACAACTGTTGAATATTACTGGATACATAGAAGCGCGGATAGGTGGAAGTAATATATTTATGTATATACTATTGTTCTTAAGGGGAAAGTAGAAACCCCCTTTTTTTTTTTTCTTTCACCACCCTGCAGCTTATATAGCGCTGGTTCTTTTTCCTTTGTACCAAATTCATGTTTAGTTATACTGAGTAGTTTATCCAATTTTACCGCTCAATAAATTTTAAAACCGATAGCTACTTCAATGTATATTTTCATAATAATCCTCATTTCCACATACACAGTGATGCTAACCTTGTGAAATCTTCGGTGGAAGGGCCATAGAAGGGGAGTCTTAGGGTTAGCCTACAGGGTAGGGAGGGTTAGTGTCAAGCTGCGGGGAAAGGAGGATGAAAGTTAGAGTCATAGAAGGGGAGTCTTAGGGATAGACTATAGGGAAGGGAGTATTAGGGTTAGGCTGTGGGGAGGGGAGTCTTAGGGTTATGCTGCGAGGAATGGAGTGTTAGGGTTAGGCTGCGGGGTAAGGAAGGGTTAGGGTCACGTTTCGGGGTAGGGAGGGTTAGGGTCATGGAAGGGGAGGGTTAGGGTAAGAATTAGGGAAAAGGTTGGGGTTACATTTAATAATTACCATTTGGTGCACCGTGTTTGGCAACCCATATCCAAAAACATTGACATTTTTGGAATTTCTTCATAATTGTGAAGTAAAATATGTTTGAGGTTGAATTTTATCAAAACACTAATGAAAAAATATGATAAACTTTTGTGTAATGATTTGATTTATGCATTCTGTTCATTTAAAGAACAAGTTTATGTTACGTTTAAAAAATTCTAAACATTTCAGAAACCACTATCCTGTCTCATAAGTGTTGCCAGTTTACACTGTACCATAGTTGATTAAAAGCCTTGCCCCATGAAAGTTGGATGCTTGCACTGCATTAAACAAGGGAGTGATGCAGTCATTATTTACTGTGTCCACTTGAGCACCACTTGACAAGAGCAACTTCAAAATCTCATAATTTTCAATGTGGAGAGCAGCTAGATGCAAAGCACTGTCAAAGAACAGAAATCAAATTACTTACATATTCCATATAACACTTTAGCATCAACCCCTAGGGTTTAAATACATTTGTTATATCATCAAAATAATCATTTGCATTACTATAAATCTATCAATGTAAACTAAAACTCTCAGCAAATGTTATATAGAAACCACACAAAAGTTTAAGGTAGTTTTTCTTCATTTTACATATTAACTTACATTATGTTATTCCCCTCAGTTTTTAATTCTCCATAAGTTAAGATCCCTGTATATTTTAAAATATTTTTCCATACAAAAAAGGAAATATGATTTTTAGTTAATTTGAAAAAATGAAAATAAAAAATCAATACAGTATGTGTGTATGTATCAGTGTGGGTGACTGCAGCTTCAATATAATAAAATTCAACTGTAGAACAGTACAGCTACAATAGTGTAGCCTGAATGTTGAGGAACTAGGTGCTTGAAATAAGGGAATTCATAACTGAATGGGGGTAACCTGTAATGATGGCTGGTCAGCAGGTCACCAATGAGTATCGATAATTGAAATGTCAGAATTTCAGCCATATCGGCTTATCTCAATGTGTAGTGTTTGAGAAAGCAGTCTCTCTCGCTTCTCTGGCTGATCAGATTGCAAAGCCTTGTGTGTCCCCGTTCAGTGAGAGCTGCCAAAGGATTGTGGAGTCGGAGACAGAACACACAGGTGCGTGACTTGTAGATGAATTTCGGGTTATTCCATGCCAAATCAACATATAGTTTCAACCTGGCCATTTCAGATTGTAATGAAATTCAGTATAATAAATTCTTCCATGAGTGTAAAGAAACTCCCCAAATCTTAGCCTATGTTCACTGATTTTTTATTTTTTTTTTAAATTCTCAAAATTATTTATACTGTTCTTAATAAATCCCCAAAGTTTTATTTTGGAGTCATGACGGGACCATCTGCTACAAGAGGTTTCACTTCAAACGATTTCATAAAGTAATAAAAACGAGAACTATCTAGACCTGTACATTACTAGGTTGCCATGGAAACCCGAGGTGAAGCTGGGGTCAACCCTGACTGACCCTGACTGAAACTAGAGAAGATATTGAATCATGAATCACTCAAAATTGAAATCTCCTTTGGAAATTAATCCCATCATGATCCCAAAATTAAACTTTGGTGGTTTATTAACAACAGTAGGAACAACAACACAATTTGCATAAATCACATCATTAAGCCCCGACCCCTTGCAGAAATCCATGGCTTCCCTCCCGGAGGGAAGCTCTAAAAAGTCGTAAACCCTGATTTATTATACTAAATTTAATTGAAATTACAGAATGTAAAAAGGTGTGATGGATGAAAAGGTGGGGGTATGGCATTTTTGCAGCCATTGCAAACTTGCTGGGAAATCGATTACTTTTGTCTGGCAGAGAAGATGGTGTTGCAAATGGTAAGTATACCCTTACCCTAATCCTTACCATAACCCTCCCCTTCCATTATCCTAACCCACTCCTTACATTACCTTAACCCCAACCTTCCCTTCCCCGCAGCCTAATCCTAAAACCCCTTTCTCAGCAGCCTGACCCAAATAGTCCCTTCCCACAGCCTAATTCTAAGACTCCTATTTCCATAGCCAAACCCTAAGACACCTATCCCTGTAGCCTGACTCCTAGGGCCTCATTTACTAAGGTCGATTTTGGTAAAATCGACTAAAGTCCCAGAACTTTGCAGACGATTATGCCATCGCCGCATTCACTAAAGGCAAAGTCCCGGGACTTTAGCCTTTAGCAAAATCGACCAGGCAAACAATGCTGGACAAAAATCGTCCAGATGTTTGCCATGTTAAACATAGTCCAGACCAGATTCACTAAAGTCGATTTTACTAAATCGCCTCTAGTGTGGTCTGTAAGAGCTGAAAAAAGCACCTCCTGTGTGTGGCGCTTTCATAGAAAGTGACACACACTTGAATAGAAAAACACATGTCAATATATTTGACATGTGTTGTTCTCAGTAAAAAGCCAAGTGCAGCATGGTTGTAAGGCTTAGCATGCCTGCGCTGACAGAACTACAAGGCTCAGTATTGCAGTGCCTTGTATTAATATCAGCGTCAGCATGTTAAGCCTTCTAAGCATGCTGCGCTGTAGCTGCTGATAAAAAAAAAAAATACAGTTCAAAATAAACATACATAATATACATTTCAAAACATGACAGAATAAAATAAACAGTTACAATGCATAATGTTTCCCCTTAAAATGTAAAATAAACACAGGTGGCCACACTGTTTAAAAAAAAAACTTATTGTTATGTTAAGTGTGTTGCAATAAAATATATAGTAGTTTCTTTTGTCTTTGAAGTTTTTCTTCTCCTGTTGATTGTAGATTCTTGCCCGCTTGCTTGTAGATGATGGTCCGACGTCATGCTTCTTCATCTTCTGGGGCGCCGCTACTAATGACCATTCGGTCACTAGAGGGCACCCTTTTATAGAAATTATGATGTCATTTACATTAGTAGGCTCTATTGAGCGCTCTAGTGTTTAGGACATCATAATTTGTATAAAAGGTTGGTGTTCACATATAGGGCTCTATTTACTCAGCCCTTCAATTTGTTTCCATCCAGGTTCGAATCTGCTCGCTGCGAGCAACATTTATATTATTTACTAAAACTTACCCTCCGCTGGCTGTCCCGCAATGACATTCAAGCTTTCTGAAGTCATCGCAGGATGCCTTCGTCGGATTGAAGTCCCGTCGGAGGTCTGCTCATGCGCAGAGGTTCTATTCTGGGACTTGGTAAAAGTGAAGCCTTTATTTTATTCTGTCATGTATCGAAATGTATATTATGTATGTTTATTTTGAACTGTATTTTTTTTTTTAAAACAGCAGCTACAGCGTAGCATGGTTTTAAGGCAGCACAACAATTCCGAGCCTTGTAGTTCTATCAGCGCAGGCATGCTAGGCCTTAAAACCATGCTGCACTTGTTTTTTGTTGAAAAAAAAAAAGCGACGGAGATTTTTCAAGAGAAAATCGCAGTGCTTTTCTATAGAAAAAAAAGCAGTGATTTATACCTTGAAAAATCGATGCATATCGATGGCAAAAAAAGCATAGCTTAGTAAATGCCGCAATTTTTTGCAAAAAAAAATCGCTGCAAATTCATAGTGATGTCTAGCGATTAATAATCACTGTCAAAAATCGAGCCTGAACCTAAGACTGTCTTTTCATTACCCTAACCCTTCCCTTTCATTACCCAAACTCCTTTCCCGCAGCCTAAACCTAAAACTCCAGAGAGAGTGTTACTCACCAGTGCGGCCAGTGCGATAGATTTTGCGGCGGAATTTTTGAAAAATGAATGGGTAAGTATGCTAATCGGCATACTAACCCATTCTGAATTTTTTTTTTTTGAAAATGGCAGTCTTTTCGAAATAGAGAAAGTTAGCATCAGCGACTCCCACCAGAATGTAAGGTAGAATTTTTTCTGAAATTGTGTTGATTTGATGTGGAATGACTCCTAATTGTAAACGGTTAGGGGTACACTGTGGGTAAAAAGTTAATTGAGAGTGGTTCAATTATTGTAAACTTGTGTCTGGGGGTTTTATTTGTATAAATAGGGGCATAGATATGGAGTTTATTTTAGAGAAAATAGGGGGTTAAATTAATGTGTACTAGAAAGTGGGGGGTTTAAAATGGGTTAATTTATTGTGTATTAAAGTTAGGTTACTTTTGTTTTCAACTTGCTTAAGAGTGGTTAACGTAGGGAGAACTAGGAGTAGGGGAAATTTAGTTTGAAATGAAAGAAGGGGGGTCTCTGTGCTTGCAGTATACTCATACATAGAGTCATACATAGAGGCTTAGCCAAGCTCTTATAAAAGCGCAACGCAAGCTTTTTCCTGTCATCGCATCCAATTGAATCGGACCCTTAGTGTTCTCCTAATCTGCATAAGCGTAGGAACAAAAACCTTATCTTCTAGTTTTGAACCAACACATTCAATCTGTCAGCTCAATTCAATTAGCCGCGATGAAGGAAAAGGGTTGTGGTGTGCTTTTTCCAATAATTTACGGTACCAAAGATTTACAGATTTGTATGCGCACCTCTATGGGTGCACATAAAAATCCACCCCAAAAAAAACGCAAAATTAGCTTTGCAACGCAAATAACGCAGGTGCATGGCAATGTGAATCGGGCCCTAAGAATTGATTTTTATTCACATTCAGTGAATCTATTTTTATTTATTTTAATAAGTTACCAGATGGTATATGTTTTTAATTACATTTCTTCCTTATGTGAAATGAATCATTACAATTACAAAATGTGTAAAGTAGCAGATAGTTATATGTTAAATAAGATTTCCCCATTTTGGTTTCTGTGTTAATGACTAAAAAAAGATTCTATTTTAGGCAAAGTGTTACATGTCGCCACACTAATCATGGTGACGTAAGTTTGTCCCTTCTATGCAACTGGCCCTCACTGTTCTGTTCCATTGCCTCTGTAAAAAAAAACCTTTCCTGCAGGCAGGGCCTGCACAAGTTGTTACTAGCAGCTGCTGCTAATAGTTAGCGCGCCCTTCCTCCCTCTGCCTTTTACAACTTTCTGGCTGCTGTTTTAATGACAGGTTCCACAGCCAATCGGAACCGTAGACGAGGATCTGCCAGTCAATAACTGGCCAGCAGCCCCTTTATAAGTTTTGGCAGCACTGTTACTTGCTGCCGGTTATAGTTCATGGTTGGGGCAGCAAGTAAGTAGCACGTGTGTCTCACAGCACATGCTCATGAGTTCGATTCCTGGACTAGGCCTTATCTGTGTGGAGTTTGTATGTTCTCCCTGTGTCTGTGTGGGTTTCTTCCATGTGCTGTGGTTTACTACCACACTCCAAAAACACGTTAATTGGCTACATTAATTGGCTGCTGAATAAGTTAACCCATGGTTGCCAACTTTTGCAAATGAATATCAGGGAGATTTTGATGGCAATATCAAGGCTGCACCAAAGTGGTGTGTCCTGTATCAAATGGGTGTGTCCTGTAGTGTCCAAGGGATGTGTCCTATATGAATAGCTCCACCCATGGATGTCTAACACTGCCAGGCAAACTCTTTCTCAATAAGAATAGCAGCATCAGTATTTATTGATTGTTAAAATGTCACTGAATAAATATGTTTAGTATTAAGTGTGCATACAGTGTATAGGAGATCAATGACTTCTTCATCTGCCACCTCCATAGGTCTTAATGCAAAGAAATAGGACACAATTTCTAAATTCTCTCATCAAACCGCAATGACTGCTGGAACTGCATCAGCATCAGGGAGATTGCCTAACCCTTCAGGGAGTCAGGGAGATCACCCGCTCTTCAGGGAGACTCCCTGATATTCAGGGAGAGTTGGCAACCATGAGTTAACCCTAGTTTGTAGGAAACTTAGAATGTAGCGACAATGTGGTAGAGACTGATGTGAATGTGAAATATTCTCAGTAAAGCACTATGTAATATAATGATATATAATAGCCTGGTCATGAAAAATAAATAAATAAATGGTTAGCCCAGTCTGTTTCCTGGTTCTGCCTTGTGTTATTGCTGAGTATAAATCTACTGTTTTACTTCCTGCCTTACCTTTGTGTCTCCTCCTGTCCCAGCCTAGCCCTTTTCCTCTCCAGTGTGGTTGTTCGTGCATCCCTGTGATGTTTCCTCTGTGTGATTGTCAGAGTGTGTTCCCTCGTGCGTTCTGTTTGTTGCTCAGTGTTGTTTGTTAGAGTTATTCCCTTCTAGCTCTTTCTTTGTCCCGCTTTCCTGTTCCCTGTCTGTTCATTAATTTTTCCCTTTCACCTCTCCGGATGACACTTGCAGGGGCCGTGACCTGCTGAGTGTCTTAAAGCCCAGACTATCCCCGCCATCAGAAGCTCTATTGAAGACCAGGCCCTAGTTAGACTTCGTGCCCTGGTTGCATGCTCCGTAACACAAATGACAATATGAAAGCCTGATAATCTTTCCACATTGGAGAAACTCTGCTAAGATAATACAGTTCTAATGACTGACTGACTGGAAGATTAAAAAAAAAAAAGTTAAATATTCATGCTAGTGATGTGTCTTCAGTATAGATACACATTGCTGTTTCCCTGTGACAACTTTATGAAGAAGAGTAAAGTTAAGATGTCAAACTTGTACTACCTTAATATATCATAGAAACACAGAACCATAAAGAGTGACAACAGATAAGTCACATAACCCATCCAGTCTTCCCCATTTATCTATTTATTTATTTATTTATTTGAACTATCCTGATCCTGGCCACTATTTCACCCTCAATTTAGTTTAAGATTTAGGATACCCTTATATTTATTTCAAGCACATTAAATTTATTCTATGTTACCATCTCAGAATGTGAGCCTCTATTCCACTAATCAACTACCCTTTCAGTAAAATAGCTTTTCTGCACATTCTCTAAACCTACCACCTTCCGTATCCTATAAACTAACATAATATGCACTAACTTTGTAACATTATGCACAAATGAATATGCTCTTTGGAATTCATCTCTAGCCTTTCCACAACAATATTGCAATTAAAAAAATTGTCTGATTATGTCCATTCCGTGAGCTGTGAGTTTATTGACTCTCAACTATGCACTATCTCTGGGCACAGCCTTGACATGCCTTGTTGGGCTCATTGTAACCCATGCTGCTCAATAATGATTTTTAATTATGTATGCATCTTTGTCCACTATTTATTACATCTTTAACCCTGTTAGTGAATCTTTTACATCCATTAATCTCTAAGTATTTATTTATTAATTTAATGCATTCCATTATATACTATCCTGGTCAGCAATGCTTACCATATTGTTGTTTTTATTTCCTTACACAGCATTCTTTTCAGATCTTTACATCCTTCTGTCTGTATTGGTCCTGCTCTACTCTACAATCCACTTATTAATACCCAAGAACCCTTTTCCTGCCTTAAATGTTTATCTGTAATAATCCCCTAGATCATGCAATCCCTTTAATATCTTTTGCTTCTTCTTCTCTTAGCTCATGGTATATCTCCAAATCCAGATACCTCCTCACATCTCTCATACAAATTATCAGGACATTATTGAAAAATTTGGCCAACCTCAAACACATCACCTGTTTCCCAATTTCAAAAATCCTTAAAATGTGCTCTATGAAATGCACACTTTGGGCCCCGATCCAGAGGTGAGAGTGCACCAGTTCGCATAGGACATCCCAAAGTGAGTGCACCCAATCTAGATCTGAACGCAGATGAAAATAAGCACTGTTTATATCAACATAGTTGCACCTGCCACAGGTGGCTGTGTCACTCACTGAGCTCAGTGCCAGTCCGGAAATGGACCATGCAGGACCAGAGTAACGGAGCATAACCCCAAGCCAGTCAGCAGACTAAGATTAGCTGTTGCTGTGACAGGGAAGTGAAGTCAGTGAAGGAATTAAATAGAGCAGGTGATGAGGTAGCCCAGCAAAGTAATGAGAAGCACCTGTGAGATAATGCCAGCAGCAAGGTGTAAATCAGGAAATGTAAAAGGAGTCATGTGACTGGCTGAAGGTAAATAAACATAATGAGCCAGATGCAGAACAACGCTTGTGAGTGAATTTACGCGTGGCGGAGACATAAAATCGCCTTTTGGTAAGTACTGCGCATGCGCACCATAGAAAATACGCACATTAACGTAGCGTAATTGTGAACGTATGGGCCATTCACGTATGTGTCACG
>WWET01000001.1:3594619-3605733 GCA_011038615.1 Limnodynastes dumerilii | reverse complement strand
CCATTGAACAGTGCTGTGTTGCCATAGCAACACATACACAGTGCCTGGACGCAGGAGTCCAGGCACTGTGTATGTGATTACACAGTCACAGGCTCCGGGAAGTGAAGGCCCCGCGCGGGGCCGCCTGCAACCAGTACAGTGCCGCCGGGATGATAAACCTGGCGGCGCTGTACTTGCTGCCTCTGCCTCCGACCCGCTGTGACTCCTGGAAAAGGAGTCCAACGGGGGAAAGCAGTGGAGTTTTGTAGGACTCATGCCCTAAGGCTCCGATTGCGCCCACATCAGCTGGGCGCCATCGGAACCTGGGGCACGAGCCCTACAAAACCCACGTTAGTTACGCCACTGCCTATGACCAATTGATGATGAAGACTGGGAAAGCATGCTACAACCTAATAGACAAGCCACATCTTCTGTCAGATTCCAACAGATCCACTTTGATATATTACACAGGGTATATCTAGCAGTCAGGCATCTGTTTCACTTGGGCAGACTTCCAGATGATAGGTCCACAGATGCGGTGCCCATACAGGAACGTTCTTTTATTTGTTGTGGGAGTGTTCCCCAGTGTACAGATTTTGATAAACTGTATGGCAAACAGCATTTGACACTCTGGCCATTTCACTATCCTTAGACCATTAGATTTGTATATTTGTTCTTTCGCTAGAAGATACCTTTGATAATGTTACCTTTAAATATCTATATGTCCTCATCTCGCTTGCCCAGGTAATGGTCTCGTGCAAGTGGATGGAACACCTCCACATTTAAGGGACTGGATCTCACTTGTTAATGAGTCTCTATCTCTTGAAAAATATGTCTACTCAGCTAGACAAGCTCTCCATCAATTCCATCTTATACATTGAAATTACTCCATATGTAACTCAGCTTGGCTCGGAAAAAGCTTATTCTTTTCAGTAAGCTAACTGAATTTAAGGTGGTAAGCTGAAGAAAGAATCAATTTGACTAACCTGGAGACAAACTGTGAGCCACAATCAGTCACAATCTTCATTGGGAAACCAAGGAGGTAAAAATATGCAATCTATGCAACTTTGAAGAAAACAAGCATAATAATGCCATCATTGAAAAGGTGATTAATAATGGCCAATTTCCCCATTGTAATTTTTCTCTACCGCCTTAATAAGTCTAAATAGAATGCCTCAGTTGGAAGATTAAGTAGGTCAATTATGTCTGGACTCAATTATGTAAACTCACACCATCTAAGTATTGGAGATCCAGTTGAGACATGTTGACTGGATTTTATTGATTTACTTATTTATTTTTGCCAGCATCTGAGTGCATAAAACTGTCAATCACTTGAAATGCTCCACTATAAGGTCTTGTTTTATGCAATGTATTGAATTTTCTTTATTCATTTACTGCTGGAGCTCAAGCATCTAATTTGATTTACATAGTACATTGTGCATTGTGTTGAATAATTTTCTGACATAAAACCCTTGTCTGATCGTGGGGGTGACAGAATAATGTATTGCAAGGAATTTCAATAGTATGCTTTGGCAGTAACACTTGATGCAAGATTAATGAATTCATTGGCATTAGTAGACACATTGAAGCATGCTATATACATGCACATGAAGCTTGTTTATATTTGTGTACATCCTAGGATACTAAAAAAAGATTAAATGGGTGCTGGCAAAACCATTAACAGGATTATTCAACCAGTCACTATTAAGTAACAAGACTGGAAAATGTATTAGGCATAAATGTGGCAGTAGGAAAGAGGCTGGCAAACCAATAAGCCTACATCAGTAGTAGGGAAATTGATGGAAATCCTGTTAGAGTAAAAAATTGTAGAATACCTAAAATCCAACAATTTATGGAATCCCAAGCAGCATGGATTCATTGGGAGGTGTACTAATGCCACTCACCAGGGCACAGAGTCTAACCAGAGCCTGGAGATGGTGGGGACAGGTTTGGCTGCAGAATTCTGGTCGCCGGTCACGGTCCCCAGTGGTAGCGCCAATGAATGTGGGTAAGTGGTAGAAATACACCACAGAACCCAGTGAGAACTGATGAGACAGCACCACGACAGACAGTGAGACAGACTGGGACTAGCACTCACAGACTCACACAGCAGCCAACCAGAGGACACAAAGGGTTAAGAAGGAGAGCAAGGCCGAGGATAGAGAGGGTCAATGGAACTAGCAGATGTCACAATGAAGACATCATTAATCAAGTCCTAAAAGACCACCGGGGCATTACACAGTCCAAAAGGCATCACTAAGTAGTTATTCATATGTAGTCAATCTTGAAAAAAATCTTAGTATGTCTGAGCTGGTCAAATAAGTCTGAAATTTGCAGAATAGGGTAGGTATATCTAATGGTGATCTTCTTAATTGATCTGTAGTCAATGCAAGGCCGTAATGAACCGTCTTTCTTGCCAACAAAGAAAAATCCTGCCACAACCAGACTTTGATGGATAAATAAATTCCTTTGACAAATTCTTCCGAATGTAATCTACTAAGGCGCTAGTTTTAGGACGAGATAGCAAGAACAAGCAATCCTTGGGTAATCTGGCCCCAGGAATCAAACCTATGGCACAGTCGTTGGTCCAATTAGAAGGTAAAATGTCTGCCGCAGCCTTTGAAAGAACATCCCTGAAGTCCATATACTGAGGTGGAATCACAGGAACCTGGGAGTCAACAACACGAACAAGCAGCTTGAGGCAGGAAGCAGAATAAGATTGGTTCCAGAAAATGAGCTCTCCCACAGTCCAACTGATAACAGGGTCGTGTCTACATAACCACGGATAGCCCAGAATGAGAGGAGCAGATGGGCAATTAATGACAAATAAAGAAATTTCTACAAAGTGCAGGGCCCCAAGGATGAGGGTAATTAAGAAAGTGCAGTGCTCGACTCTTCTGCCACCTAGGGGGTTACCATCCAAGCCATAGGCCATATATACTTTTACTTTTTTATATATACTGGCAAGAGGAACAGAAGAGGAGGAGGCACAAGAAGGAGAAGAAACTTTTTGAGGATTTATTGAAGGCCTTTGTGACCGAAGGAGGAATATGATAGTTGAAGGACATTTATTTTGTGTATCAGAGTTTCCTAATGTATTACACTTAGACAGGTGGGACCTGTCTTTCTGTTTTTGTTGTTTATGTTGGAGAGCATCAAAGATATGTGAGAAAGATCTCAAGTAGAAAACTGAAAAGCAGGAAGTTTGGAACTTTAAAATTTGTGCTGAGAACTTACCTGAAGTGTACTCCAGTAGGGAAACCTTTTTTTTTATTTGCTATTATTTCATTCCTAATTTCCTATTGGGACTGTGATTGAAGGAACATCAGGTGATAACCCTTCTTTCCCAAGCAGAGCAGCTTCAGGGTGTGCACAGTGGAGAAGGGTATTCATTTCTTTATAATAAAGGCTAAAGTCAAAGGTCTTAAAGGTTATTTCCCAAGAAGGGTCCAGGATGTTGGCTGAAGAACATTTTACAGGTTTCCTTGAAGTTCTGGAACTGCTTGTGATCTCCAAAAAACCTGTCTAGTGGCTAGAGGGGCTGGATTGGAAGAGCTTTGAGAAGCACCCATTTGTTCTTTCTGCACGTTCACATTCAAAGAAAGCTCTCGGCATACTTGAGCAAGAGACTTGACCATCTCAGCTAACATCGGTTCCATACAGACACATTGATGGCCAGTTATAATGTTACGAGAGCCTAGTATTCACTGGAGCCCCTGATGGTCAAGACAGGCTTGGCTGCAGAACTCTGGCAGGTCTCGGACCCCAGTGGTAACTCTTATGAATGCTGGTAAGTGAGAGAAATAAACCACAGCACCCAGTGAGTACTGACAAGACAACATTGCAACAGACAGTGAAACATACTGAGATTAGCACTCACAGACTCACATGGTAACCAACCAGAGGACACAAAGGGATTAGGAAGGAAACACAAACAGCGGAGCAATCCAGAGGATACAGAGGGTCCAATAAACAAGCAGAGGCCTCAAACACACAGGAAGACAAGGGAGACCAGGCCAGAAGGAAGAACCAGAGAAAGGAATTAAACTGGAACAGGGCACTCAACAATCAAAAGCTAGCTCAGGAAAAACTGTCAGCAGCAGGGCAGGGTAGCAGAAGCTATAACTGGCAGGTGCAACTTAAAGGGGAGACTGTGCAATCGGCTAAGAACATTGGACCAGCCTCCCCTATCTAATAGGAGAATGTCCCGGCATTAGGTGGGACCAATGACTATGTTGCGTGCCCATCACGAGGCACTGAAGTGTCCTGGCTTCACAGCAACCATGATGCCTGTCGGCGCAGCCAATCAGACAGCGCAAGTCCTGACAGCCGAGTGGTTAAGGTCAGACAGCCCGAAACAAAAGGAGAGATCATATCCTATTGACTGACTAATATAGTAGACTGTAGAATACTCATCTAGATTTTAGTACAGAAATTGGGGTCCACACTACAAGATGATTGCATAGTAGTTACAATATTGGTTGCAGGGTAGACAAAAAATGGTTGTATTAAATGGAATCTTTTCTTGGAATGGAAAGATCATCACTGGAGTCCCCTTTTGGATTAGTGCTATTTAATCTTGTATTGGCAATATTACACATGGTATAGAGGGGAAGTGTGTCTTTTTGCAGATATGTGACAGGGTAGACACACCAGGAGGGATAAACAAAATGATTGATGACTCGGAGGAATAGTCAAGTGCATAGAGACATTACTTCCATCCTTCCATCTGAGGTCAAAGAGGCTAAAACCGTAACATAATTCAAACATGCTTGTGATAAACTTAAGGATATACTTAAGCTTAATCTATAGAGAGGGTCAAATAAGGTTTAGGTTCTGTATGGCTTAAAAAAATTAAAAAGGGAAAAAATGGATGGACCAATTGCAGTAAATGCATGGAGGTCAAGGTCTGGTGCTTAAATATCCATCACAACCATCACATTCATATTTTAGGGTAAATTCTTACCTGTTCCCCTTTTTGTCAGGAATGTTCACATCCAAACCATTGTTTATTAGGAAGTGGACTTTGGTCACTTTATTTTTCCTGTGTATATGCACAGAGAACAAAGAAAAAAGTAAAACATAAAAAAAAATATTAATACTCTATATAGAAAATTGCTAATGCATGACAAGGTCATTGGACTAGATCCAGACTTAAGAAGGAGCGGTTTTAGGAAGAAGGGGGAGGGATTTAGATTAGCTGTGGAGGGCGGGGGGAGGTGCATTGTCTGTACAGACATTGGGCCGGATCCAGAACTACATCCGTCTTCCATAGACGGACGTAATTCAAAGAATAGCTACTGCGCATGCATAGTAGCTATTGTATGTAATCTGCGTATTGTTCCGATATGTGGATTGCGTATATGCGGTCTTTTAGACCGCATATACGCAATCTACGTATCGAAACGATAAGCAGATTACGTACAATAGCTACTACGCATGCGCAGTGGCTATTGTTCATTGAATTACGTCCGTCTATGGAAGACGGACGTAGTTCTGGATCTACCCCATTGCATGGAGATTTAAGGTAGCCCTAAGGTATCTAAAAACGGGGGAGGGGCGGGTTGGGGGCTGGAAGAGTGAGTTAGGTGCGGATCTCCGTTTCAATGTTCTGAATGTAGCATGTGTTTTAAACAACAGTCAAATCTAGTTATGCATCAGAAGGTCCACACAGGAGAGAAACCTTTTAAATGTTTTGAATGCGGCAAGTGTTACCCAGAAGTCCACTTTTACAAGCCATCAAAGGACTCATACAGGAGAGAAACCATTTCAATGTTCTGAATGTGGCAAGTGTTTTACCAACAAATCCACTTTTATAAGCCATCAAAGGATTCATACAGGAGAGATACAGTTTAAATGTAGTTAATGTGTCAAGTGTTTTACTCATCAAACCACAGTATGTAACCATCACAGAATTCATACAGGAGGAAAACCATTCTATATAGTAAAATGCTAATGCATGACAAGGTCATTGGACTGGATCCAGACTTAAGAAGGAGTGTTTTTAGGAAGAAGGGGGAGGGATTTAGATTAGCTGTGAAGGGCGGGGGGAGGTGGGGAGGTGCAATGCCCGTACAGACATTGGGTCGGATCCAGAACTACATCCGTCTTCCATAGACGGACGTAATTCAATGAATAGCTACTGCGCATGCATAGTAGCTATTGTATGTAATCTGCGTATCGTTTCGATACGTAGATTGCGTATATGCAGTCTAAAAGACCGCATATACGCGGACCAACATCGGGGTTGCCGACTCTCCTGGAATATTGCCCCCCCCCCTCCAACAGAGGGATTGAGGCTGTGGTTTTATGCAAATTACTGCCTCAATTCTGCCCCCCCTGCCCAGCAAAACTAGTTACACTAGTACACTACTAGTTACACTACTGTTACTAAGGACAGGGTAAGAATTTGCCTCATCAAGTCCTGTTCCTATCTCTAGTAAAACTAAGGAAACGGGTATTGATAGTAAGAGGTGGGGTTTCTGGTGTGATTTGCATATTAAGCCATGTCAACTTGCAGCAGGTCCGGCGTCAGGGGGGGACAGGGCCCCAAGGTTTAGAGGGACCCCTGCAGTACATTATTTAGGAGGGATGGGGGCCCCAAAATACATGAGTGTACCAGGCCCCAAGATTTCTGTTGCCAGGCCTTCTTTGCTGGCATCTAGAGAAGATCCCTGAGGGAAGCTATGAAAAGTCAGCAACCCTGTGTTGTGTATGGAGATAAATGTTAACATGTTGCTGTGAAGAAATTTGCTCCCCAGTGCTGTAATATTTTCCCAACCAGTGGCTGTTAAGTGAGCAGCCTTTGTGGCGGTGATGTGGTAGCGTAGCTGTGTGGACCAATAAGAAGTTCTCTCCTTCCTCCATGTTCAACCCACCTGCTATCTGGCTCTGTACCGAGAGCATGAAATCAGTGAAAGGCCTAGAACCAGTGAAATCACTTATTGTAAATCTTCTGAATATGCCCTTTAATTTAAATTTACCAGATATAGATTGTTCTGTAAATTCAATCTGTGGCAACAGCACTAACTCATTCAACATTGCAACCACTGTGAGACAAACATTTCTCTATGTAAACATAAATAAATGGTAGATTTGAAGTACTTACATTTCATCCTTTTTGCAAATAATATCAAAGAGCAATTCAACATCTTCACCATCTCTAAAACTGAACCAATTTAAAATTAACCTAGTAAAAGAAAAATAATTAAACGCAAAGTAACTTATTTGCATCTACTAAACTTGTGTTGAAGAACCTCTTCTCCAAGTAGGACCCCAAGTAACAATTGAGGCCGATGTGTGTGCAGCACTATGCACTAGTTAAGCATAACATGATACTGCCTTATCCCTTCACACTAAAACCTTGTACACATTTTATTAACATTATTTATTTTTTACTTATTATTTATGCTTTTTTATTAACATTAACAATATTGAGCCGTATTCAGAGATCCGCGCGTCGCGGATCGCAATTATATGCACGGACGGTGCAGGCCAAACCCCCTCCCAAGCACGACACTCCCCTTCTCTTGGCTGGACTGTCAGAGACTTCCGCCGCCATAGACCACGTATGTACCAACGTGCGATTCACAGGTCTGTTCGTAATGCACTTCTGCTCATATAATCTACATTAACTATGTAAATAAATACATACTACGCATGTGCAGTTGGTCCGATCATAAAAATACGCACGGAACTAGCCAAGAAATCTGATCTCTGAATACGGCCCATTATTATTAGATAAAAGCTCTACTTTACTTTTTAGAACAAATTATGAATAATCTTGGTTAGTGGTTTGCTGAAATATAATATGTACTAAATATAATTAATCTGAAATACTCTGGGTGATATATAGATTTCATCTTGTTGTACAGTATACAGTAAAATGACAATTCATTGCAACTGTCACCATTCGGTACATCCTAAGTGGTCATTAGCCAAGGCAAGAAAAGGAAGGCTTGGTGTGCTCTTTAGCATCTCATGTTTAGTAATTAGCTCTTTTTCGTTGGTGCTGGATTCCATGAGTGCCTTCACAACATCTGTCCGTCCCTGTATGGTGGCACAATGAATTGGAAGAAGCCCTTTCTTGTTCCGCTTTTTTGTAGATGCTCCATGATTTAACTGCAAAATAAGTCATTTAAATTAACTCTAGACACATTAAGCACACATGGGAATGAAAGAGAAATATTGTATGTCATTTTTCCTAAATCACTGTAATGGCTAGGAAAAAAAATTGGGGGTCTATTTATTATGCATGGAGAGATTTTTATCTATCTCTATGAATTTTCTTATTTAGCATATGTAAAGTGCCAGAGAAATTAAAACATGTTTCCGGCAATGTCCTTCTCTGTAGCTGGAGTTTTCTGCCTTGGTCCCACTGTCAAGGATCGTGTAGGTGGGGAGTATTTAAATAGTGAGGTTTCATAATTTAGGATTGTTACGGTCAGTCGGTCACTGACCACCCAGAGTACTATGTAGCTTGCGTCAATACCAGATCCATTTCACCATTAGGATTAGGCTATAGTCTGTTACGCAATATGTCTTTAAAGGATTGTTACATGGAATATTAAATGTTAAAATGACTGACAGGAGTGCTTTAAGTACAGAAAAACAAGGATAGGACTTACACTTCTGTCTAAGGTTTTAACCTGTACAAGTCCAGTCATTTGTAAATAATATTAATCAAGCACTGCATAGGTGAACAGTAAACAAGCAAAAAGAGCCTTTATTAATGTAGCAGTTTATTGAAATAAGAAAAAAGGTAAAAATTTGTAAAGGAAAAAACTTTTCTGATCTTGTGTAAGTGAATAGAGATGGTATAATTACAAAACATAATATAAGATATAAAAAATAAACACGATGCCATCACTTCTACAAATCACATGATCCAAATATGGAATATGCTTCTCTATACTAAAACATGCTGCCTGAAAATGGCCAAAAATGTTTAACCATTTAAATATTTCATATTTAAAAAAAAAACAATATTCTATTAAAATGTATTCTAATAGGTGAATATTCAATATATACAAATGTGTAAAAATGTGAAAGGAGAAATATCTAGCACTGTAAAAATACCTGCTGCAAATTATTGTACCAAAAGGGATCCATCTACCTAGAAATGGGTAATTATTAATTTAATTGGGTGAGTAGTACTGTGTCTTGACTAAAATTATTGATGATAATTAAGACAATCTTCCCAAATGTTTAATAGTGCTTCCATAATACGGGTCAAACCTTAAAATCTTAAAAACAAACACAAAGTTTATATTACCCAATAAATCTAATATAGTTAAGCAATAAAGTAATAGGATGATAATATAGGACCAATTCCAAGTCTCTGCCGCAGCTTAAGGTTCCAATGCCAGTTGGTCACCAGATCTTCTGTCCCGTGCCTGCGAGGTAAGGCCACACGCAAGCTGCTTCAATGAGCAGGACATTGCCTTAATATTTCTGCATCGTCCCCATGGAAATTGGAGGTGGTGCAGACATTAGGATTGCATGTAAAAGTTTAACCAAGCCCTATACTGTACAATTTGCATAAATCGGTGCAAGTCCCCGCACCGATACCTGTCACTACAAAGTAGAGAAAGTTGCTTTTCGGCAAACTCACCCATTCATTTTCTGAAGCAGGGGGAAGACTTAGGGTTAGGGGGGGTTAGGGTTAGGGAGTGGGTTGGAGATAGAATAGTTACTTACTTTTTGGAGCATTGTGTTCAGTGCTCCAGGGATCAATTGCTATACCTCTTCGAGGAATATGCAATTGTTTTCCCAGCCAATTCGAAATTGGCTGGGAGAGAACAGCAATATCGAAATAGGGCCGCTCGCCACAGGGACCCACACTCGCATAAATCCCCCCTCCAACCAATCGCACTTCACGTGTGCTTTCTGCTCCGTCTAGCCCCGCCACCAGAAAGAGGTCCATTACAGAACGCAGCATATCTTAGATCAAGTTCTGTGATGGAAACACGTAGTGTGCGTATGCACACTTCCACAAAAAAGGCTGTTTTCTGCTCTTTGCATGTTGTAAAAAGCCTCTTTTGTAGATATCTAAATATTGTTTATTTGGTAATATAACCGTTTTGTATGTTTGTAAGATTTTAAGGTTTAACCCATACTGTGGAAACACAACTATTAGACATTTTGGAAGTTTTTTTTATGTCTATTATCATCAATAATTTTTGAGTCAAGAAATGTTATTAATAACCCAATTAAGTAGTAAAGAACTTATTACTCTTCATTTCTTGTTAAATTAAATATTCAATTAACCGAAGTCTATGAGTTGACATTTTATAAAGTAAAAACAATAATATTTGCTGTTTAAATACCAGTATTATACAGTACATATACTGCATATGTTACACCTTATCTTACAGTTTGGAGACCCAAAAAAGACCAATGTCTATTTCAAAACATAATTCTTACTGTCTGTTCGAATCCTACAGGAATAAACCTTCTGTCTGATATTTTCTAAATTTAGTATCCTCTACAATTCTCTCTCTGCAGCTATTTAGAAGTTGAACAGCAGCCACTCTGTAACCCACTGAACTATTGTACTGTTTTGTAATGGAAAGATTAGAATAAAATCTATCGAGGACAAAAGTGACTGTGAAAATCCTTTCTGCAACAGCAAGTCAAGTATATCCAATTGGTATTCCACTGTGTAAGTGATTTAAAAATCTCCCAGGCAAACCATGTATTGTATCATAAATTTATTGGCCACTAGATAAACAGTAAAAGAAAAAGAAAAAATCTGAATTTCACTGTAAGTTTGGGCTCTGAGGGAGCATTATGATGTAGCAAGCATCATATCGAATTATAGATATATTATAGCAAAGCTTTTTTTTACTCTGACCTTTATATGTCCAAAAGTATTTATGAAGTTTGGAAATTTATAGCACCCACTGATTAGTTAATAATTACAAGGTGTGCATTGAAAGGTAGTAATTAAAAATTACATTTAAAACCAATGTTATGTATTAAGGTTCATTAAATAAACCCATTAAGGTTTTCTGTTTGTTTTCTCTATTAAAATAGTGCTAAAATACTTTGCCAGTATTTTAAAGGGGTGTAGTACTAATTTCCGACGCTAAAAATCCCGACGTTAAAAATACCTCCACCAGGGTACCGACAGT
>WWET01000001.1:3571388-3584738 GCA_011038615.1 Limnodynastes dumerilii | reverse complement strand
CACACCACACCATGCGGTAGATCCGGACCTAAGTGCTTATTACGTTTCATCGCGTAGCGTATTTTCTAGGCACTCCCCTCGCTTGTACGTACTTTGTCCGTTTTACGCTTGCCAAACCCTACCTTAACTTTTCAATGCGTAACTACTGACATACGTAAAGGCTTCAGATGTAAGCGCCTAAGCACGCGCATACTGTATGATTTAAATGCCTCACCCCGCCTCTGTAGCTTAATTACGGGTGTCGTATGGCTGCCACGTCCCTTCGTTTGTATTTACGCTGTTGATAAGTGGCTGCCACGTACATTCAGACTTATGTGGCGTAACATCTGCAATGCGCGTGCGCAGTAAATACTAATGGGTGAATTTACGTCAGTGGCTAGCGTAAAATCGTTCGTGTACGTAGTTCTGGATCTGGCCCTGTGTATGCAGTGAAATGAACTATATTCAAGAGACGCTGCTAATAAATTAACTGGTTGCAATTATAGCTACTAATTGAGACTCTGGTTCCTAATAACTGTTATGTGTCGGGACAGGTGCAGTTTAGACATTTAAAAATCATAATCCTTCACCTCAACAAGCTGTAGGTTCCCAAAGTAAGCTGCAACATGCAATAAAGTACTTCCATCAACGCACCTGAAAAAATGTAAAGTGGCAAGACAATCCCTGAGTAATTGACATTCATAACCATTATGTAAATGTTAAATAAAGGTACAGCTATGAAATTCCCAGCTGAAAAATTACCAAACACCCATATTGACATCATTACGGATTTGAGAGTCCTCCAGCAAAGCAATTAGTAGAGAGGAAACATTTAACATGATTCAGTAGCCAACTTCCTGATGTTAAAAAACAGAGGATAAATCTATTTTTGTACTATGATGACAACAGCTAATCTGCACTTATAATGGAAACGCATTTTAATTCTATAACTGAAGCAAATATTTATGTGTAGAGGAGCTGTTATTTATTTCTATTATGCTATGTATTTATATGCATTTGTTATATACATATTTCTATTAGTACTTTAGCTTCAGGGTGCACTTCAATCAGTGAATCTACTTTTTGCTGTGATTGGCTCCATCATTTGCACCTTGAAAGTAGGAAGATGGCTGTGGTTTTCTATGTGGCAAATTTGCATCAACATCTGTTTTGTAATTCAAGTTACGCATCTATAATATTATTTCCTCTATGCTCTAGAAAAGACTGGAGCTGTTTCAATGCAAAATAGAACAGACATTAAATAAAACTTTATCACTGGAACTAGCACCATTACATAATATTATTAGCTGTAGATGTATTTCTAAAAAGGCAAAGCTATGAAGCGCATTTTGTGAGTTACCTTAATGCAAAATACCTTCGTTCTTGCTCAGTGCTTTAGTCTGCTTTTTGGGGTTATATGACCATAAAAGTAACAGATTTACTACAGAGTGTTAATAAGAAATTAGATTTTTTTAAAAATGTCCACTCCAGTAATATCCCTATTCTTAACTTTGTACATTAGATTTAAAATGTTTGCATAGATAACAATGCTTTTTTATGAAAAATATTCCAGGAATCAACTACATTACTAAATTCATATGATTGCCCTACTTTAGTGCAACAGTCCATGTTCACATTCCAGTCTCATTAAAATGACCCCTGACCTTTTTATGTTGTGCCATAACAAAAAAGGTCCTGTACTAGTGAATTTTTAAAGTGATTGGATCAAATTGTTACAAAGGGGCCGGGTTTGCAATGACAAGCCAGGGCTGCTCTTCCCGCTCTTTGCAGCCATATATTTGACTGCTCCATACAGGTGAATCTTAAGGAAACAACATGGCAAGAAAAAATGAGAAAGTGTCCACATACATTCTAAGAAATAGGAAATGACATAGGCCTAAAACAGTGCTAGTATTTAAGTATGCTAGGTCCAAAAATTATTTATATGAAGTTATTTGTCATTAATTTGCAGTTTTCCTAGTCCTGTACAGATTATAATAAATATGTTGACAAGGTTTGATATTCCCACTGAAATCTTATTATGTTTCCAGATAGGCAGGTATAAAACATGTCATATTGCATGTATGGCCATGCTTCGCATCTTATAAATACAAATTTTCCTGTAGGTGACAAGTCAGTTGCTATAGTAATGAAAAGTCTTTATAATATATACTGCAGAGCTAGATCCTGCTAAATTCACCTACTCCACTTAACATCATAATCTTTTGCTAATTGAAAAATGATATTATCATAAGTGTAATGTTTCAGATTGTGTGGGACTATGCCAAGGTCAACTTTAGACTAAAGATTGGGCAGTTGTTCAAGGATTTATCTTTTATATGTTTTATTTGACATTTTATTGAGCTTTACCTTTTAATAACATACAATAGTTTGAAACTAGAAAATAGCACGAGTACAATAGTGTAGATACCAGAATTTGCTGTATGAAATTAATTTGTATTCTGAATATTGATACATTTTGGTGACAATCAAGACACTGAATAAGAAAGGTGTGGTAAAGCATGGATAGCACAGTTAAGCTAGGGTTGCCTACTTTCTTTCTCTTTCCTCACAGCAGGGCTGTTTCAAGGGACGGGCGCACCCCTAGATGACTTAAATGGGGGCACCCAGTAGGGCAACCCCTCCTTTAGGTCACTCTTCCCTTTTCCAGACCCACACAGATGCCGACCGCATCAGATAACAGATGTGGCCAGCATCATTCAGCTGAACTGTACTGGATGTACAGGGCTCCTTCATGGAAATAGAATTGGTCCTACAGGGCTCCCGTAGAAGCCCTTTATATCCAGTACAGTTTATGTACTGCGCCACAGAAAAAGGAGCAAAAGGGAAAAGGTAAAGGTAAGTGAGTTTAGAACAGGTTTTTAATTAAAAAGTTGTTAGTATATAAGGCACACAAAAGGAGGCTGAACACATATAAGGGTGTACAAAAGGAGGATGAACATATATATAATGGGACACAAATAGAAGCTGAACACATATAAGGGGCACAAAAGGAGGCTGGGCACATATAAGGAAGCACAAATGGAGGCTGGACATATATAAGGGGCACAAATGAAGGCTGGACACATATAAGGGGCACAAATGAAGGATGGACACATATAAGGGGCACAAATGAAGGCTGGACATACAACAATTGCCAGAATTTTTTTCCCACCCTGGACTCTGCTAGGTCTAGAAACAGCACTGCCTCCCTGAAATCTCGAAGAAATAGATGCTGGTTTAAGGGGGAAGGGTGGCACAGGAGGATAAGAAATATACCGCAACCAAACCAAAACACAAAAACAGGTACCAAGCAAAAAAACTCAGACTAGCACCCACACATAGGAGTGAGGGAGAAGACACCAGAGGCGAGGGAAGATGGCCAGCGCCATGCAGTCTTGCGGTGAGTACAGTTATATGCCATTCCTAACATCCCTAATTGTTAAGATTAGAGGAACAGTGGCTTTTTCCAAAGTAGCTTTATCTTACAACAAAAAACACTACAGGGTTTCTTGATATTTACTCAGCACTGTGCCATGTCATTTAGTAGTGATTTTTTTCCAGTCTCCTCATATATAGGGCTTGTTCCAGACTCCAATGTACGTCCAAAAATGAATACGCGATTACCGCAATCCAGCAACTGCTTACGTTCAGTGTTGCGTTTCGTCAGAGGAAAGGGCTGGAGGGAAGTAGTCAATATACAATAAAGGCATGCCCAAGCAAGTAACCAGGACCACCATCAGGGGTGGGACAGCCGGGACTACTGTCCCGGGACTGGAACAGTTGGGTCCACCATCATTTGCGGGCCAATGCGCAGGGAAGAATTTCTCTGCTCACCGGGCAGATATTAAAGCAGGTCCATGGGGCCACACCACATGTGACGTCAAAGATTACATCATATAGGGGTCGGGGCCCTATGGATGTGTCCCGGGCCCAACAGCTTATAATGGCGGCTCTGCAAGAAAACCCAATCCAGACACAAATGTTAATTGAAGAGTGCACAGTTTGCAACAGCTACATGGCATGTCTAAGTTCAGAGCACTACTGACCACTCACATTCTACAATATAAGGCCATTGCATTGGCAATTAGCCTTCTGAGTACAGTGCTAAAGGTATGTGAATGTTGTGTTTTATTTTTTTTATTCATTTAATTTAAAGCTAATTTCTTTTATGACTATACTATTAATACATTCCTCTGTTAATGAGGCACTCACACAAAGCATCTGCTATACATAACAGTAAACTACCCAACACTTGCGTTTTAATAGCTGGGAAAAGAAATGTATCTGAGAATGTAGCTGCATTGTCCTTGGCTGTTATGTGTCCATATATAACCTTGATACTTCTATTTAATCTGGGTCAGGTCTAAATCTCTCATTATTTGCTTTAATTATAAAATGAAGAAAGTGTTTTTTTGTGCATACCAGTATGGATTATGCAAAGATTATACTAGTCCTATCTTGGCTAGAACCACTCATGGTACACTCAAAATGCACTGACAGCTCATGAACGCAATTTCAGTTTGGTACTTGTAGAATTTATCATACTGCTATGGATACTCTGCATGTTGGGTTGTATTCTGATGGTGACAATATTGGTAATACACCTTCAGTGACTGTGCGGGAGCGGGAACATATGAGTGTAACCTTGCACCACATGAGCTGCAGTTTAATTAATGTAACACCATAAAATACAAATAAACAGTTGTAACAACTATGCAAAATATCAATTAACAATGGACAGGTAAGTCACCTGTTCCCAAATGAAACCCCAAAAACTAGCTGAACACTATACGGTTATTACAGTGTACAGCACAAAACAGTCAAAAAAAATGCCCTCTTTCAGAGGTATCTCTATCCCCCCTCCACTTTTTATTATAAGCAAAAAAAATCTGAAAAAGTTTGCCCCTCTGGTTTGACAAGCGCTGACGTTTTGGGGGTTGACGTGAAAGATGCTAGACGATAAAACTCTAGTTCCTGCCACTCCTCTATGGCACAGTACAGACTTCCCTGAGTTGAGAGTTCTCCCCGGGAGATCAGTATGGTGAGAGGCTGAAATCCTGACAGTGGAACAGGTGTTCCTTGAAAAGTTTCTCAAGCCTCAGAGTTGAGTATCCTCTCCCTAATAGGTACTTTTATAGATACTTGCAGCTTCAACATGCTTTAGAGGCCCAATTGGGTAGGGATCCAATTTCGCTCCAGTCTTCTCCTACACTGAAGCTCGTGCCTTCTGCAGCTGATCGGCATGCTGTATTGTTCCTCTACTCCTCTTTGGGGAGATCTTTGTGGGCGAATGACCTTCATCAGTTATGCGAAAGCTGGGTGGGTGATTTGGGTATTTTACTAAATGAGGAATTGACACAAGCTCTATTCAGTCCATATGCTACATCCTGCATTAAGTACCAATAAAAACATTTCTTTGTATTACATGGAGTATGCTTTTCCTCCGGGAGACTAAATGATACATGTTTGAGAACAAGCTCTAGTTGTATTAGATGTCGCTGTGAGTTTGACGATTTTTGGCACTTGATTTGGGGGTGCCCTGTGACATGAGCCTTTTTTTTTTTACTAGGATTGTGTGCTGGTAATGATTTCAGGACTCCTGTCTCTGAATCCGAAGACCTTTTTGTTTAGTATTAATTTGGAGGAGGAGCATTCTGTGGTAACATACAAATATGTACTAACCTTTACCTCTTTAGCTTTGGTTATTATGGGAAGGATTTGGCTAGCCAGGGAGTCCCCTTCGTTTCACAGTTGGCTGGGTTTGTTAAAGTTCATGTATTGAAAAGTCTTTTCTACTTTTACAAAATATGGCTGCCCTGGTAGGAGTCTAAGTTTGCGGTTGGCCTGAGTCGTGGCGAGTGGATGTGAGTGTGGTAAACCCTTTTCATACAAACTACTTCATTTATCTCTCTTGCCTTTTGTTATACTACCACTTGCGGCGCGACCCAAATTTTACAGCAACTGTATATCCTTATTGCCTGTATGGCATTGGACCCGGTGTACTGCTCTTTTATACTGTAATATGCATTGATACCTTGCAACTGTGAAGGGTGAATTGGGGTCTGAGAGGGTAACCCTTTTGTCTTTTTGTTCTCCTTGTATGAAAATCCAAAAACTCAATAAAAAAAAAGTCCTGTATCAACAAAAGAATCATTTGCACAGCTTTAAACCAATCAAAAGTGATTGTGTAAATAGAAAATTAATGTTTATGTCTTGTCCTAAGCATAGAAATAAGCAACTATCTACTATATAGACGTTTTCTAACCAAAAGCACTTGACAGTGCGGTTGATATTATAAAATATTATAATAATGCAGTATAGTACAAAATGAATAGAATATGTACTTCATATTGAGCACAATAATAGCATAACATCTGATTGATGTTTACAAAACAAGTAAAAACAATAAATGTATTGTAGAAGGGAGAAAAGGCAATATTTGACTTGCTAGCCAGTGAATTTTAATGGTATATATAGAAGCTTTTTACTCATGTTTTTTTAACTGCATTCAGGTTACAAGGATGTTGAATTTATTGTACAGTGGTCGGAAAGGATGCAGTCTGTATTGTATGGTGGCCTGTATGGTATAGCGGTCACTGGGATAATGTCGGTAAGGTATGTGTCCCTAAGATATATGGTCTGTATTGTGTTGCAGTGTTTAGGATGAAATGGGAATTGTATAGTGGAGACTAGAATGCTGCCTGTATTGTATAGTAGCGGCTATGATTTACTTACTTTTATTGTGTTTACAAGATTGTGTTTTATGATGCTTACATGGATACTATACTATAGAAACTCTGATGACAAATTGTTAAACAGGTAGGCGCAAATTTAAAGTTTGCAGGGAGGCGCCGAACACCCTAGCACCGGCCCTGTATACTACCACTTGTCAAGTCTTTAAAATTTTACAGCAACTGTATATCCTTATTGCCTCTATGGCATTGGACAATGTGTACTGCTCTTTTATACTGTAATATGCATTGATACCTTGCAACTGTGAAGGGTGAATTGGGGTCTGAGAGGGTAACCCTTTTGTCTTTTTGTTCTCCTTGTATGAAAATCCAAAAACTCAATAAAAAAAAAGTCCTGTATCAACAAAAGAATCATTTGCACAGCTTTAAACCAATCAAAAGTGATTGTGTAAATAGAAAATTAATGTTTATGTCTTGTCCTAAGCATAGAAATAAGCAACTATCTACTATATAGACGTTTTCTAACCAAAAGCACTTGACAGTGCGGTTGATATTATAAAATATTATAATAATGCAGTATAGTACAAAATGAATAGAATATGTACTTCATATTGAGCACAATAATAGCATAACATCTGATTGATGTTTACAAAACAAGTAAAAACAATAAATGTATTGTAGAAGGGAGAAAAGGCAATATTTGACTTGCTAGCCAGTGAATTTTAATGGTATATATAGAAGCTTTTTACTCATGCATTTGGAGTTGTATTGATATGGCCAGATTCAGATGCTGTCAGAATCGCAAGCACAATATTCAGAAAGACCTGTTAGGTCACAGAAGCATTATCAATGTATCCAAACATTCACATTTTAACCACTCACATGGAAGGACTTCAGAGAATCAGTGTCTACCTAAGCCTTCTGATTCAGGAGCATAAACCTTCCCAAAAGTATGGAATGCCAACATGCAAATTCAACCCATCTTGTCTATCCAAAGTGAGATTCTTATAACCTGGATGGGTCAGCATGCCTGGATGGATCCTCCGAGCAGTGGTTGGAGTGGAAATTTAGAAGTGGTGGTATGAAAATATACAAATAATTGAACTGATTGGAGATTTATAGCTTTTCAATTAAATCAGCGGGAGAAGTGACGGCATGGCATATGCCCGTATACCCCCAAACTTCTAGCAGTGCCTCAAAGCATACATAGTGTTCCAAGTGTCCGCAGTTCAACTGAAATGCTCAGAAGTTGAACCAAACTCAGAATCCCCTGGATCCAGCCAGTATCATCAATTCTGGACAATAGGCAGCACTAGGACCATAGGTTGCCCTCTGAACCTTTGTTTTTGTTCCTAGCTTTTTAATCATTGATGTCATGCAGAGATGTGCAAGATGCATAGTTGCAAAATATAGATGGACATTGCATTGGGAATTACAAGATTAGATTCAATATATCCTCAATGAGTTTTAGGTGTAATATTTTTGCGTATTTCATGACAATTATTTTAGAATTGTTGGGGTATTTAATCATAATCTAGAGGCTGGTGGCTGTGTATGTGACGGGTCAGGCTGTGGATGTGACAGGTCAGGCTGGGGGCTGTGTACGTAACAGGTCAGGCTGTGGATGTGACAGGTCAGGCTGTGGATGTAACGGGTCAGGCTGGGGGCTGTGTATGCAACGGGTCAGGCTGTGAATGCGACAGGTCAGGCTGTGGATGTAACGGGTCAGGCTGGGGGTTGTGTATGTAACAGGTCAGGCTGTGGATGTGACGGGTCAGGCTGGGGGCTGTGTATGGGACGGGTCATGCTGTGGGCTGTGTATGTAACGGGTCAGGCTGGGGTGCTGGGGGCTGTGTATGTGATGGGTCAGGCTGGGGGCTGTGTATGTAACGGGTTGTGTATGTAATGTGTCAGGCTGGGGGTTTACAGTTTTTTGGACATGCTGATGCTTGTAGTACTTGCCGGGATATTCACTTGCTGAACTTTTCAGTGTGTAGGTATTTAACATTGCTGTTAATTTTTTGCGCCAGGATTTTTTACATGCCAGGATTTTCGGTGTAGTTATTTCAGTCATGTAGGTATTTTAAATTGCTGGTAATTTTTGGTTCCGGGATTTTTTACATGCCGGGATTTTCAGTGTCGGGAAACTGGTGGAGGTATTTTAAGCGCTGAGATTTTTCCTACCGCACCCGACAGAACAATCTTCCAAAGTTGGAGTGCTCATGCAAAACTTATTCTTCTAAATGATATAGGGGAGCTTTGGGTTATTAAGTTGTAGCTGTTTTTTAACTCATTTTTAAAATTATAAGAAATTTAATAAATTATCACCTTCTCTTTTAGTTTTTTAATAAGAGAGGAAAGTTACACCTGGGCAAAACCATTTTGATTTCAGGGGAGTCAAATTTCATCTGTTGCAATAGTGTTATAGTTGAAAGGGGATGTTTCCCAGCCCAAGTCTAAATAACAGTGAAAAAGTAAAGCTGGTAATTATCTGTGTGCAATAAGCAAATGCAAAGTATTCTCCCTGCATGTATAGAATTAAATTAATTTGACTCTCCTTGAAATCAACATAGTTTTGCCCAGGTGTAATTCTCTAATTCCTCTCTTATTTTAGAAGTCTGGTCAATTATATTTATCAAGAATGGATTTTCCGATTTTCCTTAAAATCAAAGTATACAGCTATTTAAACAAATCATATATTATTTATTATGTATAAGTGCAGTTAGTATATTCTTATATACTTAAAAATGCTTTCTTTTGATAAGTATGCAAGCTAATATGATATTGATAAATAAGCATGTTAATATTTTCAAGATACCTGCTTCTCAGGCTGGCCATAACAGGTTGACCCTTTTCATGGTCCGCTATGATCTTCTTTATTAGTTCACCATTTCCTTTAAGAGTCTCAGAGATGACTGACTTCCACATTTCACTGTGTCCTGGAATTAAAAATATTTATATTTTTAGTACAAATCTTGGTTCAACCATCTTAAAAAAAGTTTAAATAAAAAATAGATTAAAGGCACATTCTTCTTTAAACACCAGCGGCAGCCAGCACCGACATATGATATATGGAGGAGGACAGAGACTGTGCCGATCCTAATGCACACAGAGCAGTCGGCAGTGTGCTGGCTGCTCCGTGTATATTACGATCGGCACACTCACTGTCTCTGTGACACCAGCCTGCCCCAGTAATGACTGCTCCCATTGCAATAGCTGTGCACCTGCCTGTGATTCTATGTGACAGGCAGCGCAGCAGCCACTATTAGCACTGATCTCCATCACCTCCTCCCTCACGGAGCTCAGCTAAGTGAAGATTCCCCCCCTCCCTCTCTCTCCTTCCCTTACATGCAGACAGCAGAGATTCTCCTTCCTGCTCTGTCCCTCCCTCTCCCTCGCATCACTCACAATGACGGAAGACAGAAGAGGAGCTGGAGAATACCTGTTTCCTGTGTATGTGTGTGGTGGTGTGTGTGTAATGTATGTATGTATGTATGTGCTGTATGTATGGATATATCTTTCTCTTTATCTCTCTCCACACTATATAAAGTACATATTGGGTATATTAGGGGTAAGGAAATAGCACATTCTATAATATTTATAGGGTATATTAGGGGTAAGGAAATAGAACATACTATAATATTTATAAAGTATATTAGGGGTAAGGAAATAGCACATACTATAATATTTATAGGGTATATTAGGAGTCTTAATATGGCACACTATGTATTGTGTATACTAATATAACTTGTAAATATTATAATATGTGCCATTACCAAAGCCATAATCTACCCAGTATATTTTTTATATAGTGCGGTTAGTTGCAGGGAGTCTAATAAAAAGGACTTCATAAAAACAGAAGGGTATTGAGCGCTAGTGTGATAAGCCACTACCGGTAAAACAGATTAGCTGTTAACTTTCAGCTCTGCTTTGAAGGATAACTTATCTTGAGTGGATATTTTGTTTCTAAAAGGCTTATTTACATAAAAATGTTTATGTTTTATTAACACGCACCAGTTGGGCTTTGTGGCTCTTATGCCCTCTGTTAAGGGCATAAGAGCAGCAATTGCAGCGACGGTGGCCTTGGCGCAATCTCCCTGTGCCTCCAACCTTCTCTAGAGTCTCTATGCCAATAAGGCCTTTGATTCTATAGCTTGGCCCTTTTTGTTTGAAGTTCTAAACCGATGGTACTTTGCAAGCCTCATTTGCTTTATTTACGATACGCCCACCACTCATTTATTAATTAACGGGAGATGGGGGAGGGGGTGACCATGGAAAGAGGGACTAGGCAGGGGTGCTCCCTGTCCCCCTTATTTTTAATCTGTCACTGGACCCACTACTGCGTGTTTTGCAGAATTGGGAGGGGTTCCGGGGCATTCGCATAGGATCTCAAACTATCCAAATTACGGCTTTCGCCGACGACCTTTTACTATACATTTCAAATCCAGCAGAAATGATGCCGGAGATTCTTGCCGGGCTGCGGGACTACAGTTTAGTATCTGGATTGTCTATTAATTTAGACAAATCCATTGCCATGTACCTGAAACCCAAGTGCGCTTGACCATCTTGGGCAAACTTGGTACCCTTTCAGTGGGAATCTAAACAGTTTACATATTTAGGCATCCAGGTAACAAAAAACCCTTCATCCCTATATGGCGTGAATGTCAGACAAACTATTTCGAACTTCGATCGTCAGTTAGCGGGCTGGGCAAGCCTTCCACTTTCCTATTTGGGCAGAGCCAGTATCATCAAGATGATGGTGTTTCCCCATTTGTTGTATGTCCTACAATCCCTGCCGATCCTCTTAACACAATCAGATCTTAAAACGATTAACACACTGTTTCGCTCCTTTATTTGGAATAAAGGACGCCCCAGAATTAGCTTGCTTAAATTGCAACAAACTCCATGAAATGGTGGGATAAACTTCCCCGACGTTCAGAGATACAACCATGCGGCACTCCTACGGCATCTGCAAGATTGGTTGCGGGGGTCCTCCATATATACCAACACGGTACTGGAAGAAGCGTTCCTAAATGGAATGGGCCTGATTCCCTTTTTACACCTTATGGACCAAGAGTTGGATCAAGCTTATAAGGACAATCCCCTCCTTTGGTCAACTAGACGATTATGGCACATCCTAAGGCACAAACTTGACTTACACTCACATTTCTCGCTACACCTACCTCTAACGAAAAATCTTGAATTCCCAGCGGGACTCGGGAGGGGCCCCTTCTTGGCGTGGGAGAGCAGGGGGATCTCTTCTGTCTGAAACCTGGTAAATGAGCAGGGGCGGCGTCCCATGACCCTCCGACAGGCGGTGGAACACTTTGAGTTCTTGCAAGTGGATCCGCTTCCATTTTTGCAGGCGCAACATTATACAGCGAGGGTCCTTAGGCGTTTATCCCCACTAGACTGGAGCAATCGCTTGGATACATTGCTAACACAGACCCAAACCTCTAGTAAGGCCATCACAATGCATTATAAGTTTTTACATATTCCCATTCAGTTTGAAAACTAACTCAGGGGATTGGTGCAGGACTTTCCACATCTTACTACAACTGACATACTAAAAGCCTTGCATAGATCAAGGCGCACCCTTCCCTCCAGCAGATATGTAGAACTCTTAAATATCTTTCATAGAACCTACTTAACTCCGCAAAGAGCGTTTGCCTTAGGTCTGAAAGACTCAGACCTGTGTTATAGATGCAATGAGCCAGGTGCGGACCTGCTCCACTGTTTGTGGGGATGCCCCTTTGTAAAACATTTCTGAATACAGGTCAATACATTTGTTTTAGATAACCTATTATCCTATGCTCCCCTCACTCAGGAATGGGCTACTCTGGGGATTTTACCTAAAAATCAAAAAGCGGACAGGGGTGTTAAGCGTTTGGTGCTTGCTGTTAGCGCTGCGGTCAGGAAAACGATACTGCAGACGAGTCCCTCCCCTGGCACTCTTTCGCAAGAAACTGTTTTTTATTTTTCAAAAGGACTGGTTGGAGGCCTCCCTGGATAGGGATAGTAGAGTAGAAAGCTTTTTTGATATGTGGGAATTATATATAGACTCACTTCCTGTGCAGACAAAGAGTCGTATCCACCACTGCTTTGAGCATACTTCATGGTATATGTTACGATTGATGGACAATGATCCTCCCATAATCGGTGCCTAATTGTCTGTAAACTGGAAGAAGGGTTCTGAAGTTTATCCGGCCCCAATATGGGTTTAAATTACTGAGTGGAGGTTATAGGAACAGTTGTTGTCCTTATGTCATATACAAATTCAGGGAATCTGCCGAGGTAATTGCTGCATGCATGTCTGTTATCTTGAACGAAATGTATATGGATTATGTGTGTACTATGCCTTGTTAATAAAAATGATATTTAAAAAAAAAAAAATGTTTATGTTTTTCTGTGGGTAAACCAAACCGCAAATATTTAATAAAAGCTGTAGCTTAATCCGCATTCAATTCAGTATATCAGGTACTAGGGAGGACCCAATCGATCTTCAGACTGAATTATTGTGACATGGATTGAACATTTTTTGGTCCTGGTGTAATATAGAACCATACAGTTTCCCCAAATTAGTGGAATGCAAACTTGCACACTTTTGTTACAAATATCTCATTCAAATAAATCTAAAATATGCTGTTTCGTTGAGATCTATTTTATATATATATAT
>WWET01000001.1:3537338-3560601 GCA_011038615.1 Limnodynastes dumerilii | reverse complement strand
GTATGTATATATATATACTTGCACAAATCCTTGATTCAGATTGTGACCACATTGGACCATATTCACACTTAAGTGAGTATAAAATCTACGAGCGCATTTTTACGATCAGTTAAACAGCGCCTGCCCAGAACCCAAATATAAACCATGGCCGACTGATTCACATACACGGACTGATGCACGCATCGGCACATAACAAGTCCCACATGAGGGACAAGACTCTTAATGCAAATGAGCAGCACACAGGCTACTAATGTACAGTATGGGCATTTCTGTAGGGGTAGGAATGATTNNNNCTGTAGAGTTAGGAATGATTCACAGGTAGGAGTGCCTTGCGGAAACTAACATGCGCATGGGTAAAGTTAAGGTAGCCCTTGACCACTTGTAAGTTGAATGAACCATATTGTTTGCTGTGAGGCCATGCATCTTGTCTTAGTTCAGGCCACACCTGCTGCGTGTTTATAATCAATGATTGTGTGTTCTTAAATGAAACACATAAAGGCTTGTTTATTTACTCCAATGCTGGTTTTCCATTTTGTGCAAGACTTTAACTTTGTAAAGGTGCCATTATTTTATTAGGGTTTGTGAAGTTTTGTTTTTTTACATAAAATTTTGTTAACAAACACAATTACATTTACTTATATATTTAACTGTATTGTATTGGTATTGTACTGTATTGGTTGTTTGTGTTGTTTTTATTTTTTAAATGCTTATTTTTAAATTGTTTTACGAAAGGTTCTATATGCAGTCGATCATTTTCAACTTTATGCAGTATGCTTTCATGTTGTTGTAAAGTATGTCATGATTATTCTTATTTCAAGTTGTATTTTTAATGGTTATTTTTGTTTACATATGTTAATGAGAGTACTTGCTGTTTTTAGAAAATAAAAAAGCCTAATCAGTGCATTAAGTTATGTATCTTTGAATCATAAGCAAGTTTAAGCCCCTAAAAATTTAATTACGTATTTTTCACACAATACAGTAAATATTCAATTGTATAACTTAATATCAATTAACTAGACTAACAAACTGAATTAAGTCCTTAATATCCCTGATAGTGTTGTATATGCACTTCAAAAATAACATTTAATTTTTTTATATGCTTTAAGAAATAACTAAGCGGGTGCAGAAGACAAAATTTTGTGTCACTTCCTCCTGTTCTAGACAGACATTTCTAAAAGTATGAGACAAACATAAATACTTTTGGTTTGATTCCCAGAAAAGTCATCAATGAACTCCTGAGTATGTTTCTGCTGAAGCACCACCCTGCAGTCAGATGTCAATGTCTGCTTGTGCCACAAGTGACAAAATCCTGAGCCTTGAGTAAGTTGCAAGTTGATACCTAGTGTCGAGCACAAATCACGTATGCTTATAGGCCTGTGTAAAACACAAATGATATACAGGTTATACATATCTACCATATATTTTCTTTTTACATTCATTTTGTCCGTTACCCCACTGGACTCCCAGGTTCTTCAGTGACATGTAGAAAAAAAGGATGTGATAAAAAAATATAACTATCAGTGTTAATCTGGCCATACACTACAGTGATTATTGGCTCAATCAACCAGTTATGGGGCGATTGGGCCACGTAGTGAATGGTCATGATACATTTTCCAAATGGCCAATAATTGTACCAGGAACACTCTGGTTTGAATATTTGATCATATGACGTGCATAAAATATATAAGGCTCAAGTTCCCTATATCATTGTAGAGCCAAGCAGCTGCAAGAGCCTCCTGTCAATCTCAGAAGCCTCTTTCTTTTCAGCATGGATTATTAGCCCTACCTGCTGGGAGCAAAAATCATACTAGTGTATGGTCAGGTTTAAAATGACAATATGGTATGACTTTTAAAACATACATAAAGTCATATTATATCTAATGCATGAATCAGAATAGAAACTATTTCATACCATTAATTTAGTCTCTTCTATTACTATTTTATTTCCAATATCTGTCACTGACTAACTATCTGTCTATTCCTCTCCTCACTTTACTGTCTATCACAAATTTACAAGTCATATGCAACATTTGTTACAACATGGAAGACAAAACCAGATGTGTTGCAAGGTACCATGGGAATCTTGCATGTCCATGCAGTGGTCTAAATACTTTGGGTGCAGAGATGCGCCTGCTGAAGGGCCTGTAGACGGGGGGCCATAAGCAGCTGAAAAACTGCACCCACAGTGAGAGATTTAATCAGTCAGTTGTTGGGAGGTTATTTGTAAACAGTAATGAGCACTCAGAGGCACTAAGTGCTGTTTAAAAGAAAATTGCCAGCGGCTGACAGTTTAGCGCTGATGCTCCTGGCATGTGCAGAATGGTCGGAATCTTATTCGGACAAGTTGTCTTTGCAACAGTATAACAAGGGATGTGGATGTTATGCATTTATTTTTTTAATCACAGTGGTATTCTAATATTCTGTAATAACGACACCAGGTATATGTCATATAATCAATACTTTTCAGCTATATATTTCATTGTGAACACAGTTAGAGACTTTCACATCTTTCTAGTTGTCAAATTCTTGTAAATTGGGATTTGGACTCTACATCACAAAAACTAATGATCAATTCGTACATCTAGTTCTAACAGTCACTTGAAGGCAAATCTCCACTTTCACTTCAGACTATAAATTTCACAATAACTTTTTCCACAGAACTGTTACAATTTTGTCTTTTAAGAAAATAATCATATTTTATTACTATATGTTCTGCATAACCGCCTGATCACTATATTGAGCATGCAACGGTTTTCTGCTAATCATTTTAATAATTTAGGCCCGGATTCACAGCTGTGGATGTATTACACATACGTCAGTAAATTACCGAGAATAGCTACTACGCATGCGTAGTAACTATTTTACGTAATCTACGTATATTTTGTTACGTAGATTGCGTATATGCAGTCTTAAAGACCAATACATCTTCAAGACCGCATATATGCATATACACTGAAGGTGGAGCTAACCCCCTACTCTCTTAAAACTGTATCACACTATCCATATCTCTTTTAATGAGGCACACACAATATTACTACTTAAACCTGGGAAGGATCCCCTTTTAACATCATCCTATTGCCCTATTACACTCCTGAACCTAGATTTCAAGATTATAGCTGACAGACACCAATCCATTTTATCTCCTCTCCTCACAGACCATTAATTGGGGTTCGTTAAGGGCCACCATTCAGTGGAAGGGATCAGGCTAGCCTTGGAAACCCTCCAAAATCTCTGGTACTACTTATGGCTAGACTGGAGGACTTCGAAGAGGTCTCTGGGTTCAAAGTTAACTTTGAAAAATTTCACGCACTAACTGGGCTTCAAATATAATTCTTAGCTGGGCCTGTGATAGCATTCCTTATTTAGGTGTTAGGGTGCCAAGAAATATTCATAGACTATACAGACTTAACATATCATTGGCAATAGCTTAAGCTGAGGCAGAAGTGAGGGGTTGGAGTGGTTTGTGCCTTTCTTATGTAAGGCGCATCAATTTACTTAAGATGATCACCTTCCCCAGATTACTGTACCCTTCACAAGTGCTCCCTTTACTTCTGACACACAAGGACTCTGTCGAAATCAACTTTATTTTCCACAGTTTCAATTGGGGGAGAAAAAAAAGCTAGCATTGGCCAAATCAAATCAAATCAAATTGCAACAGCAAAAATCTAATAGAGGTCTTAATCTACCCAATGTTACTTTGTACAATTAGGCAGTCCAATGATGCTGAAATACCCAATGATTTTCAAAACAATCCACTACTGATACCAAAAAGGAAACTATGTGGTTCATTCTTCATCATTGGTTTAAATTGAACCCTCATATCTACTTACACCTTCCGTTTATTGGCAACCCAAGGTTTCAGAGTTTCATGTCCACTAACCACTTCTTTACTTGGAGGAAGGGGGGGGGGGGGGGGCTTTTTTTTAAAAAAAAAACCTTGGAGTACTTTCTATTAACAAAAAACACTTATTTTTCTCAAGCTATGGTTATATACCCCTTTATGCGCAATTTTAATATGGCCTTCTTACAGATGCAACACTACATTAGTAGGGAATAAATAAAACGGATTGGGAGTACCTCCTAGAATAACTTTTACTTAAAGTGACCCCCCAAAAAGCATGCCATAGGTCAGTTTTATCAATTCTTTTGGGGGGAAAAGTGTGTGCGTCTTATGGTCCGAATACTCACCTTGGGGGATGAGTGCATGGATGCGGTGCATCCAGGCACTCATCCCCCCGCTCCCTGGCAAATCTTTCCTGAGGTAACATACACCAAGATGTTTTTAATTTTTTTTTACCGTGTCTATATCTCACCCTTAAGACGATTTAAGATGGGTCTATATTAATACCACTCTTGCCCCAAATGCAGATCACCAGAGGCAGATCTGAAACATTGTTTTTGGGATTGCCCACCAGTAAGGAGGTTTTGGATGGGGATCTTGAGACTTTCTAACAAATATTTTGTGGAATCATTCCCACTAAGCCCAGAATGGGTGGTTTTTGGGACTTTTCCTCCAGGTTATAGGGCATCTACAGGATGTAAAAAACTTATGCTAGCAGTTTAGCTGCGGTTAGGAAAAATATGCTCCAAGTCTTGATCCAGCCACGCCCACCCTCAGTATCTCTTTTTAGAGAAAAGCTCTACCATATACAGGTGAAACTCGAACATTTATTTCAGTAATTCAGCTTAAAAGGTGAAACTAATATACAGGGCCGTTTTTAGGGGCAGGTGAGCAGGAGCGCATCTCGCAGCCCTCCCCGTGCAGCCGTCACATAGACCGCGGCTCTCACAGGCGCCGGCCGCATCTGTTATGTAAGAGCCGCGGTCTATGTGACCACTGCACGGGGGAGGGCTGCGGGAAGTGCCCCCCTTTTAGTTATCTAGGGGCACGCCCCGTGCGAACGCACGGCTCACACGCCCCTAGAAACGGCCCTGCCAATACCTAAATATTTAAGGACTGAATCCATAGGGGTGAGGGTAGCGGCGGCGGCGGCACCAGGCTTCCTCCCTCCCTCATGTCTCCTCTTTCCACATCATGCCGGCATTTGTAGTGACAGAGGAACGCGTAGAGAGGAGCTCAGGGAGAGCCAGAAAAAAAGAAAAGAAAGAGTAGAGAAGATAGAGTATAAAGAAGAGCAAATAGACTTCCGGTGGGCAGTGCAGCAAGTATGGACGCATTTTAGCTAAGCTCTGTGGCGGTCTCCTACAATCTGCAACCATCCAGACTACAAACAGATTCCTAAAACAACCCATCCATTTTTTGGGGGCAGTAGATATGTGGAGAAGTGGATTGGGTCAAGTGGAGATGTGGCAGGGCCAAATCAAAAGGATCCCCAGGAGTCCCGCCTACAAGTCAGGCCTTTTCAAGCGGCCCTAAACTTCCCAGCGGTATAATCTGGATCATATACTGTCTGCTGTAGCAGTGTGATCTGCAGGAGGAGGGAGGCTCGCTGCGGGAAGCAGAACACCATGCGTGGAGGTGATAGCCGAGAGACAGGGTCAAATCAATGGTGGGGAATCTACGTGACAGCCCTATCTTTGAGCGCTACAGGGCCTGAGAGACACACCAAATATTGGAGGAGAGAAGTCATTGTGGAGACGGCCGGAGGAGTGCGAGTCCAGCTGCAACTGACGCGGTCGGAGACACACGGCAGTGATCCCAAGCGGCGTTCCTGATCGGTACCAGAACAGTGTTGCACAGACATTTGGAGCCAGCTGGGGTGCCCATGTGGAGTCGCCCGCCATTTTAAGAGGGTGCTGCAGGCTGCTGGGGTCGGCGGCGGTGCTGAAAAGAACAGAGGAGCAACAAGCGCCGCTGTAAAAGACCATCTGTGATCAGCTTCCAGTGGAGAGAGGTGAGCCAGCGTCCCAGGTCTCCTGGTGTGACCTGACAGTACAGAGGAGGGGTGGACAGTGGTATTGGTGGTTTCCAGCAGCCAATTTGGAACTAGCCCCTTAAGATTCCTGGTATCCTGTAGTAACTGTCTAAAGATGGATGACTATTGAGCGCTCTCCATGAAGAGAAGATTCACCTCCCACACAGATTACAATATAATCTAAAATTGGAGGATCTTGAGAGCACCCTGGACTAATATATTAGAACTAATGTTATTAGGCCCAAGGCATCTGAACATTTAAAGCACTGGCCCTGAGATTTGACATAATGCTGCCTAAGGACCCCTGTCCCCTAGACAGGTAATATAACACCCCCAAACAGATTATAATCCACCCCATGGTTGGGGGAACTTGGGGGTGAGGAGGAGACACTGCATCTGCCAGTTTGGTCCTAACTTCCAGAGGTGGGCTGATTCGTCTCCCCCTCCGGCAGACTGGGAAACCCGCTGGAGGGTGTGGGATGCCTTGCAGGAGAAAAACACAGCTACTGCGTTCTTTTTGGAGATAGTGGGTCCTAAGTCCATACGCATATGGCAAAGGTGCCCTATTCCCTCCGCATCTTGGGTGCAGGGACTCGTCTGATGCCGCAGAAGTCGCATTTGAAACCGCACAGCACATTAATCTTCTGACAACTTTTACAGCTGAATCAAAGGGCACTTATCACAAATTATATCATCACGAACAGTATCTTGCCAATTGTGTGTAACTCAGCTATTTGGGAGCCAGGGACACCTGTGGAACTGTTTGGACATCTTAGCTGAGTAATCTCATATGTAAAGGGATCTAAGGTTCTGTATTATCTTATTTAGGGCATTTGACCAGGCTAAGTATAATTTGCCCCAAATATGTTTTTTGGTCTTAACATATGTGATATTTGTGCCCAGAGGTAACTGCCAGTTTCTTCTTTCTTTGCGCTCTTCTCATCCTCTCTGAATCTCATTCCTGAACTGGGAGATAGGATTTGCATTGCATAGCATGCCTCTGCAACAGGAAATTAGTAATAATATTATTGGTTCATTAAGTGTAGTACTGTTATATAGTAGGTTTATGGACATACCTTGTTCTGATTGAGGACTCACCATAGAAAGCCTTCCTCCTTACCTATTGGTAGGTTTGGAGACCCGGGGTACAAACTTTTTTCTTTAGGATATCTCATTATTCCATAATTGAAATCTGAATAGAGTTGTGTCTTGTATAATTTGGAAGTAATTACCTGGATCACAGTGCAGCCATCACTGGTTGAGGGCATGCACAAATACTACAGTAAATCGGGCACAGCCAAGGGTTCCACTCCTTCAGACACGAGCAACATGGGGAAAATTAGGTTGAATGCACCAAAAGCTAGCCCCAACACGTCACCACCTTCACCCTCTCTCCAGCCTGCTACTTCTTCCCCACAAAGGTCGGCGCTTGGAGACACTCCTGCCCCCGCTCTGCAATTACCCCCAGGGGCAACATTGGCAGAGAAGGCTAAAGAAATCTCTCTCTTGCTGATACCAGCTTTTGATAAAAGGTTTGAGGCTTTCCAGACCTGTTTGGACTCAGCTATTGCAGCGATATATGCCCATACGGCAAAAATTCAGTTGCTGGAACAGCGAGTCAGCAAAAATAATGATGTTATCTTAACATTGCAGAATGACTCGTGCCAATATCTAGATCAAATCCAGTCTCTCAATGATAAAATTGATGACTTGGAAAACAGAAATCGCAGAAATACCGTATTTTTCGGACCATAAGACGCACTTTTTCCCCCCCAAAAAGTGGGGGGAAAAGTGTGTGCGTCTTATGGTCCGAATACTCACCTTGGGGGATGAGTGGGTGGAGGACATGATGGGTGATGCTGGGTGGAGGACATGATGGGTGATGCTGGGTGGAGGACATGATGGGTGATGCTGGGTGGAGGACATGATGGGTGATGCTGGGTGGAGGACATGATGGGTGATGCTGGGTGCAGGACATGATGGGTGATGCTGGGTGGAGGACATGATGGGTGATGCTGGGTGGAGGACATGATGGGTGATGCTGGGTGGAGGACATGATGGGTGATGCTGGGTGGAGGACATGATGGGTGATGCTGGGTGGAGGACATGATGGGTGATGCTGGGTGGAGGACATGATGGGTGATGCTGGGTGGAGGACATGATGGGTGATGCTGGGTGGAGGACATGATGGGTGATGCTGGGTGGAGGACATGATGGGTGATGCTGGGTGCAGGACATGATGGGTGATGCTGGGTGCAGGACATGATGGGTGATGGTGGGTGCAGGACATGATGGGTGATGGTGGGTGCAGGACATGATGGGTGATGGTGGGTGCAGGACATGATGGGTGATGGTGGGTGCAGGACATGATGGGTGATGGTGGGTGCAGGACATGATGGGTGATGGTGGGTGCAGGACATGATGGGTGATGGTGGGTGCAGGACATGATGGGTGATGGTGGGTGCAGGACATGATGGGTGATGCTGGGTGCAGGACATGATGGGTGATGCTGGGTGCTGGACACTATTTGGTTCAAAATATTTTTTTTCTGTATTCTTCCTCCTAAAAACTAGGTGCGTCTTATGGTCAGGTGCGTCTTATGGTCCGAAAAATACGGTAATCTGCATTTTATAGGCATCCCAGAGCATATTAAGGGCCCAGAACTTCTGTCATTTTTGTCGCAGGCATTACCAGCAGCTTTGGGGGTAGCCGATTCAGTGGGAACCCCTCAGATAGAGAGAACTCATCAGATGGGTAGAATGCAAACAGATTCTCAAAATAGATCCCAGCCTGTGATTGCTCGCTTCTTGAATTTTAGTGCTAAGAAGAAAATTTTAATGGCCTACAGACGGAACTCTCCTGTGACTGTTGGAGGAAACAGGGTACTCATTTTTCAAGATTAACCAAGGAGAAAGAACAATGGACACTAAAAAGTGTCACTCCGCGCTCCAAGTTGGGAGTCAGTATACAGCGTGTATAAAATGCAGCTACTCTTAATTATAATATTCTCTCAGGCAGCTAACCTGGGATGACTAATCCCAAAAAAAGAAATATAGAAAACAAATGGAAGCGCCTTTAGAGGTCTAAAGGCGCTTTCATTTGTTTTCTATTTTTCAAGATTACTCTGTTGCTCTCTCACAGCGTAGAAGAGAATTTACCCCAATCTGTAAGCATCTGGCTGAACATAATATCAGATTTACTCTAATGTACCCAACTAAGCTGCGGGTTATGGTAAATGGTCAGACATATATCTATGATGATTCGGCTGAAGCTAGAAGGCACTTGCAGGCAGTTATCTCTCCTCCAGTGTCCCCTGATAGATCACCACCTTCTTTATCACAAACATGAAGGACCAGATAGCTTCCTCAGATAAGGTAATGGCTCAGAGTTCATAGTACAGATAATCAAAAGATAGAGCACTTTGACTAAGTTACTCTGTATATCTCTGAGCTAATTTATTGATAGAAAGTTTATTCCTCATCAGAACAGAATTAGAATAAGGATACTAAAAGATTAGGTTTTTGATACAGGTATTGTTTAAGGTGGTTCTGGGGGATTATCCTAGAGTCAAACTATGGGCTAGGTTAAGAGAGAAAATGTTTCCTTACTGTCTGCTTGTGTTCTATATTTAGTTCTGATACAGACGAGAGTCGCCCTTGTTTCTAGATTCCGCCAACTTCTGCATCTTACCGAATATACATCTAATAGCTAATTTTTCAGGAGACAACGCACGACTACATCTGGATGAGTTGGCCACACCCTCCTCCCCATCGCCTGATACACCTTCTCTAAGACCGTCCTGAATACTAATAATACTTATTGCTTCCTGGCACGTGGGGGGCTTAAATACCCCCATCAAGCATAAAAAAGTTTTAGCTCATCTACACAAAAATAAGATAGACATCGCCCTATTGCAGGAGACACACTGGAGGACTGGGGATGAGGCGACACTTCGAGCGAGGTGGTTGGGTGATTGTGTGAAGGCCACTTATAGTACGAAAGCAAGGGCAGTAGCAATTTTACTGTCCAAATCACTTCAGTATACTATATTGGACACACAGAGTGACCCAGAAAGTAGATACTTGATAATGGATATCAAGATTACAGACACAAGGTATACATTTGTGAATGTCTATAGCCCAAACACTCTACAGCGCAAAGTTTTTTTACAGCTATCTCTGGAATATTGGCACAGAGAGATACTACAAACTTAATAATAGGAGGAGACTTTAATTCAGTTTATGATCCACATATGGATCGTTCTCCCCCACCTATAACACTTAGGCCAGCAAGTTCTTCTCCTTTTAATGCTCTAAAAGAAACGCATGGAGTTGTAGATCCCTGGAGGCTCCTCAACCCCACAGACAAATCCTATACATTCTTATCAGGGGTACACGGTTCTCATTCTCGTATTACTCACATATTAGTGGCGGACAATCTCATGTCAGATGTGGCAGATACGACTATTGGTGATATCATGATCTTTGATCATTCCATGGTGACAGTTGTTACAGTCGGCCTAAGGGTTTTCTCACCGGGGGCCCTGAGTCTATGTCAGCACCAGGTATTCACTAGAGCCTCTGAAGGTGAGGATAGTCTGGGCTGCTGGTCTGACAGGTCGTGCCCCCGGCAATAGTTCCCAAAGGGGTACTGCAGCGTGGTAGTGCTTATTCAGGAACCCAGATACACACAAGAACCCTTGCATACAATAACCAGGTATGAATAATACAGATACTCTCAAGAACAGTAAAAAGGTTTTTTTAATGCAAATACCAGAACCCTCATACACAGTAATGCAGACAAGAATATAACTTCCCTAAAATAATAAGAATACTAATAGGAAACCATAGGCAGGGTATTAGGAGAGATGTTGCACTGGAGGATAAGCAGGCTGTACTTCTAACTATTAGTATACTATAAGGAAGCTGCCCACAGGCAGTACTAGATGTACCACAAGTCCCAGATGTAACAGGGGAACTATAAGCAGACAGGTGGAAAGGTCTGCGCTACACTGTAGGTGGAAAACAGTGGAGCTATGCTCTAAAACACACTGGAGATGACACACACACAGTGGAGCTATGCTCTATACACAGTGGAGCTATGCTCTATACACACTGGAGATGACACACACTCAGCGGAATGCTCACACAGTAAACACACTGGCGGCTAACACACTCGACCAAGATGATACAGCTGCGAGGAACACAGGAGACCTAAGAACGGAACTCCGACACTGCTAGATGACCAAAGCAGGTAAATGTAGTCTTACTACACCGTTAGATGGTAACCGCAGGTAATAAGAACCAAATACACTGCAAGATGGTAACCGCAGGTAACGCTCACAACACGTGGCAGATCTCACAAACACGCCTGACAAGACGGAGCAAGGAGATGGAATTAACTCGCATACAAGTAAACAGACCAGAGCCTGGTCCGACCAGAACCGACACCTGTGGAAGTGAGCAGGGAGTATTTAAGGAGGGATCCTCCAATCACAAGGCAACCCTGAAACACCTCCACAGGTGATTACCTGACAGCTGGGGAAAAGGGAGCACATAGAACCTAAGCCTGCTAGATCCTGCCAGTGCAACTACTACGGAGTGTAACAACAGTATCACTATGTCCCCCAATGTTAGGTAATAGAACTCAATGGTGGAGATTTCCGGTTTATTTATATAAATCAGCATCTTAAGACACACTGGAATAATTATCTAGATGATAATTCGGATTAGTGGCATAGGCCAATAGTGTTTTCTGAGGCCTCGAAAGCGGTTATGAGAGGTCACATTATTAGCTTTGTTGCCAAGCGTAATCGTACAATGAGGGACCAGCAAGAGGCACTCCAGAGAACATCACGTCAATGTTATCAGAAGTATGTTGATGATCCAAGTGAGGACACTCTTCGAGACTATAGAGATGCGCGTAAATTATTGGATTGCTTCTTAACCTTGCAGGCCAAACAGCAAATTGTTTTTATGCGTAATAGGTATTTTCGCTGGGGCAACAAGGCGGGTAAACTGCTGCCTACAATGGCTGCAGGCGACAGGAGGCGTAGTTGTGTGGTCGCTTTAAAAGATGGGGACTCCACATCAAACGAAATAACAGCAATTTTCCATAAATATTATACTAAACTATACTCACGACTCCCAGACAACCCAGAGACGCTGGAGCGCCTCCTGTCAGAGTCCTCTTTACCCCCTTTAATGTTAGCCCAAATTTAAGTTTTGGAAGCTGACATTAAAGCAGAAGAGATTTCATCCACTATCTGTAACTTGAATCTGCACAAATCACATGGGCCGGATGGTTTCACTGCTGAATACTCTAAGGCCCTGGTAACCGAAATAACGCCTTTGTTACTGGAATTATTCCGCCAATTGCATAGAGATCATACAGCACACGCATCATTTAATAAAGCATATACAATCCTTATTCCAAAACCAGGAAAAGATCCACAACTGCCTTCCTTTTATAGACCCATAAAATTTCTTGAACTTAGACTGTAATATTCTGCCAGATCTCTTAACAGAACATCAGCTCGGTTTTGTCACAGGAAGACCGTCAGTTAGAAGCATTCGATCGGCCATTGCCGCAGTGGTTGCTGCCCAGACCGATGGCCCTAAAAGAATGCTCGAGTCTTGATGCCCAAAAGGCATTTGACTCGGTTTCCTGGACATATCTACAGGCAGTGTTGCACCGTAGAGACTTCGGCCCTGACCAATATGTTTTATACATCCCCTACCACCACTTTGTTAGTAAATGGGTTGAGGAGCCCAGAGGTATTGATGGAGCGAGGCACCCGTCAGGGATGCCCACTGTCTCCTTTGCTTTTCAACTTGGTTTTGGATCCGATGCTTAGAACACTCCAAAATTGGGATGTATTTCAGGGTATTAAAATAGGAAGGGAAGTAATCAAAATTTCAGCTTTCGATGATGATATTCTATTATACATTTCAAATCCTCAACAGTCGCTTAGGCCACCTATGAAAAAATTGGGGGAGTTTGGATCAGTATCAGGATTCCAAGTAAACTTTGACAAGTCAATATCATTATACTTACACCCTACTATTACTAGACTGGGCTGGGCAAGAGGCATAGATATACAGTGGGTTAAACACTCTTTTCCATATTTAGGGATTATCTTGCCTAAAAATATTGAAAACCTCTACCACTTAAATTTTACTAAAACATTCTCACATATTGAGAATGTGATAAAAGGGTGGTATAAGTTGCCATTAACATATGGAGGATGGGCCAACTTAATTAAAATGGTCATTTTCCCTAAATTCTTGTATCCCCTCCAAGCCCTTCCTCTGATTCTGAGGCAGAAAGATGTTAAAAAAGATACATGCCATCTTTCGCTTATTTATCTGGGATAATAAAAAACCTAGGATTAGTTTAGTTAAGCTTCAATAAGATCGAGCACAGGGAGGGCTTAATATAGCCAATATCCAGATTTATAATCAAGCCATACAGCTGCGACATCTTCGCGATTGGACCTCTTACACCAACAAATATACTAATACAGTTTTGGATCAACAATTTATACCTGACATAAATTTAGTGGCCTTTTTACATCTACATGAAGCTGAGCTTCCGACACACACTAAAACTAATCAATTGTTAATGTCTGTTAGGTGTATTTGGTTTCAACTGCACCACAAACTTCATTTAAACCCTTACTACTCTCTTCATCTCCCTTTCCTGGGGAACCTGGGGTTTCAGGAGGGTGTGGCGGCTCAGCCATTTGTGCATTGGGCAACAGAAGGTAATATCAAGAATCGCTCACTTGGTATCAAAAAGTGACAGGAGACTGCTATCATTCTATCAAGCAAGGGAAAAATATAATTTCCTGGGGTCACATAACCTGACATTCTTCCAGGCCCAACATTATACTAGTCAGGTAATCCACATGTTGTCGGATAATGATTGGACCAATCCTTTAGATGTACTGTTATCCTCCCAAGTACCCCAAAAGAGGGCAATCTAGTCTCATTATAATTTCTTACATTATCCATAGAGGGTGTATTTCTCCACTGCGTGCGCAGCAGATAGGTATAACGCAACACCATAGTTGTCTTAAATGTGAGTACCCGGAAGCAGACCTGAATCACTGCCTATGGGACTGCCCCATAATCAAACAATTCTGGCTTAGAGTTTGGAGATTTGTTAATAACTTCTTAATTACCCCCTTCCCATTAACCCCAGGATGGGCCATACTTGGAATATTCCCTTCACATTTAAAACCTCCCCATGGATATAAAAAATTGCTCTTAGTGGTCTCAGCAGCTGCCAGGAAATTGATAATGCAGGCATGGACAGGGACATCCCCCCCGACCATGGAAATATTTAGAGAAAAACAGTTTTATCTTTTTAAAATGGATTGGTTGGAGGCATCACTACAAAAAGAAATAAGAGTCAAGAAGTTATTTGAGACTTGGGAAGGTTTTATTAATATACTCTCAGAATCAGTTAAAAGGGTAAAGGACTGCTTTCAAAATACATATTGGTTTGAGTTGCGAATGTATTCTCAGGATACTCCAGTGGTCTTTGAGGTCTGATTGGTGGGTTCCTGATGGGGGCAACTCTCGTCGATTGGTGTGCATAGGCTCTTATTACCTGTTGCAAGGATAGGGAAAAAGGCATTTGCAGTAAGATTGAATACATGGATAATGTTTTATGTAGACAAATGATAATTTAGACTTATAAATATAAGATTGAAAGATTAATGGATATTATATATGTATTTCCCTGTGGAAACAAGAGTGTGTAAATGTTCTAAATGACAGCTGTTATAGAACCATGTGTGTCAAAATGGAAAGCAATTTGTTGTTTGTATATGGTGATAAAAAAAAAAAAGAAAAGAAGAGCAAATAAAAGGTAAGTAAAGGAGCAGAGGGGACAGTGTGTGTGTATGAGGAAGGGGCAGTGTGAGTGTATAATGAGGGAGCACTGTGTGTGTGTGTGTGTGTGTGTGTGTGTGTGTATGATGAATGGGGCACAGTGTGTGTGTGTGTGTGTATGGTGAAAAAGTCAGAAACCATTGACAATTTATTTAAATATCCACACACCATGACATATACACAGTAAATTTAGGCAAAAACATGCAGATGTACACTTGTTACACAAAAAAGCCTGAAAACATACTAAATGTATTGAAAAAGCCAAAAAATTTCTCACAAATGCCAGATCCATACACACTTTGCTATATGGTTTTCAGCCTCTTTTTTTTTTTTTTTTTTTTATATATTAACTATACATTTACTATGTTTCGATCTTTTACCTTATCCCAGGGCAGTTACTTAGTACAGTGCATGTATGCTAATCAGGACAAGAACAAAGATAAAAAGTAATTCTGTTTAAAGGATATGGCACAGAGAACGAATAAAAATAATATCACCTGATCCAAATATGAAAAGGTTATGAGTATGGTAGTATGTAGCCACTAACCTCTACATAGCTGCACATCAGTGCCTGTATAAAATATAACTTAGAATGATAAACAACTAAAAAGATTATACAAATATACAGGGAAGGTCCAGTTGTATTTCACATTCGCACTGTTGTGTATCTACAGTATGAAGAGGTTAGTTGCTACACACCACCATACTCTGTCTTATGTACCAATTTCATATTTGGATCAGATGACCTTTTTTTCATTTGTTGTTGTGTGTGCCCTAACCTTTAAACTGACCTGTTTTGTTCTCTCTGTTTGTTCATAGAAACATTAGAAAGAAACATAGAAGGATTTTATTTGCAGACGCAACTTCTGTACACCTTGAAACTAATTTGAAATAATGCATTTCTGCTGTATTGATAATTAAATTAAAAATGAGAAATATTAAAAACACTTGACAACATTGTGAAACACATTAACAGAAAAATAAAATTCTCCACACCACTATGATTATATGCCCTCTTATACATACACTTCACTTCACTATCACTTATATATTGTGATTATTCACCAGTCTCCCCAAAAACTGCAGCAGTCCTCTCACCCTGGGGCAACCAACCCCACAAAACAAAACAGAATAAGAGAGGCAATGGGAGGAGAAAAGCGTATTTCTTGTAGTTTTATTGTGGATAGAGTCATGTATGATATATGCATTGGTTAATACAGTGACAAACAGGGTCTAGTATTAGGAGAATGTTTTTAGGACCCAACTGGAGGAGACCGCAACAGAAGGAAACCACCTGTCGGACAACTATAAGAGCAGGACGCAAAACACACTGAGTCACTTTTGAAAAAGGGCGGAGCCCGAAACGCGTAAAGTGACCAGCAGTAGGAGAGACTCCCATACTACAAGCTGCCACTACCGTGTCTTCCGCGTGGAGAGTCTGAGTACAGCCGTTCTCTGGACGCAGAGGTGTAGCTAGCTGCCATGGTGCCCGGAGCACGGGTATGTTGCAGTGCCCCAGTACTGTATTTGGAGCGTAGCCAACATGGCATGCATTTGAAGGGAGAAAAAAAGAGGAAATTCCTAAATTGGCGAGAGTCCATTCTATTGTATTAATCATAAGTACAATACCTAAAGAAAGTGAGGTGCTATAGTTGAAATTGACTCAAAACAATGCGTGAACAGTTGTTTGTAATATTTATTATAGTTTTTTAGTTTTAGTTTTTTAAACAAGCAAAACTTTACAAATATACCTCATTTAGACAGGTCCCTACACTTAAAAATATACTTCTCTAACACGGTACTTACCTTCCTCTGTAGCAACTGCCTACAGATTATAAATTACTGATAGCAGGACCCAGAAACCTTTTAATACAACACTTTATCAGCCCCCTCCCTATACCCCCCACCACCATTTTCTATATACATATACTTACCTGCACTGTTCTCCTGAACTCCGCCGCAGCTCTTCTACCCATGCCTGTGACGTCATTACGTCACACGCATGGAGCTGGGTAATCAGGCCGCAGGAGTCCGGCGGCTGTTAGATCTCTGACAGTCTGCCGGCTTCAGACGCACTGATTGCTAATTAGTGCGCCTGGAGCCGGTAGACTGTCAGAGAACTAACAGCTGCCGGACTCCTGTGGCGCCACTTGGTCAGTTTGGCGCCTGCAGCTCGCGCTCCAGTTGCTCCGCCCTCCCTACTCCCCTGTCTGGACGTCCCGGTTGTTCTCAACATTAGGATCATCTGATTCCCACACTTGGACAATAGGGGTATGCTGTCTTGTTAGCTCTGGGACTTCATAATTCATGTACATATGTTTTATGTTTTTAACCTCAGTAAAGATGTATTGTTTAAAACCCATTTCATTGGTGGGTTGTTTTCTTTTGGATACATTGTATCAGGATGGTTATTAATTATGTCTCTCCTTCTTTTCGTATGTTGTGGATGCCTCTGAGAAAGACCTTTTAAAACAACAGTAGGATTTTAATTACGTTTTAAGGACTTTTTTAAGGATCTTTTGTTCCGCTGTTTACATCTTAAAGAAACTTTGTGGACAGTTATTAGAGACCCTATCAAATAGTTACAGATTTCTAGGGACCCATTGTAAGTTGCTACATTGTACTTATATTGTATTTATAGGAATGTGGTATTGATATAATAATTTCTTACCAGTTACACAATTCATTGCTTTTCTCCTCCCATTGCCTCTCTTATTTTGTTTAAAAAAAAATTCAATCTTTAAATACATTGTGTTAAAGTGTATTAAAGTGTATTTATTAGAATATAGTAAGAACAACAGAGTTAATATATATAAGAATTGTAAATACTAAATGCATTTAAATTGATTACTTTTACAGAAATAAAGCATTTTTTTTTTATTAGTTTCAAGGGGCAGAGGTGTGCATCTGCAAATAAACATCTTTGTTTCTTGCAGGTCAGGGGTACAGTGGCTTTATACCACCCCCTAGAATTACCATCCATAAAAGGTTTAGCACCCTGATATAGCACATTAAAAATATAATTACATTTATTGAAAAATATAAATCAATCAATATATTGGGATTATTCACCAGTCACCCAAAAAATAAATTATAATTGCATATTATAACAATGTCAACCTTACAGATTTTTTTCCCCCTCACAGTTAGTCCACACACGGGGATCACTGCATCACGTCTTCCTGCACCTCCGAGGCTGCTGCTTTCAGGATCCCTGGGTGTCTGACGTCATCTACTCTGACTCTCTGCTTTGATAGACAGTGAGTCAAACCAATCAGCTTGCAGACAGGAAGTTCGGTACCTTAGTCTCTCCCCTCTGCAGTGTTTGATTGGATCATTCTGAGTCACTGAATATGATGTAATCTGACACCGCCGGGGAGAGCAATGATCTCAGCCCTTCCTTCTGTTAGGAAAACGGACTGCACTGCATACAAAGGGAATGGCCTGCAGGCACATATTCCTCATCAGTGAGAGGACACAAGGTCAGCTGCACATCTAATAAACTGTCATTTTAGCCATTTCCTAATTGGCCTGTTTTTCAATGGAGGCCTGGGGCTGTAGTCCCATCAGCCCCATTGTTAATCCGGCCCTGATTACATGCAAAGTGAGATATTTTTAGCCGTTATTTGTTTTAATTTTGTTGATTATGGCTTACAGCTTATGAAAACCCCAAAATCTAATTCTCACAAAACTAGATTACATAAATTCAATTAAAAAAAGTTTTTAAACACAGAAATGTCAGCCCTCTGAAAAATATAATCACGCATATGTACTCAGTACTTGGTTTGGGCCCGTTTTGCACTAATTACTGCCTCAATGCGGCGTGGCATGGATGCTATCAGCCTGTGGCACTGCTGAGGTGTTATTGAAGACCAGGTTGCTTCAATGGCGGCCTTCAGCTCTTCTGCACTGTTCAATCTCATGTCTCTCATCTTTCTCCTGGCAATGCCCCATAGATTCTCTATGGGGTTCAGGTCCGGCGAGTTTTCTGGCCAATCCAGCACAGTAATCCCACGGTCAATGAACCAGGTTTTGGTTCCTTTGGCAGTGTGTGCAGATGCCAAGTCCCGCTGGAAAATAAAGTCACCATCTCCATAAAGCTTGTCTGCTGAAGGAAGCATGAAGTGCTCTAAAATGTCCTGGTAGATGGCTGTGTTGACTCTGGACTTAATAAAGTACAGTGGACCAACATCAGCATATGACATGGCTCCCCAAATCAACACAGACTGTGGAAACTTCACACTGGACTTTAAGCATCTTGGATTGAGTGCCTATCCATTCTTCCTCCAGACTCTGGGAGCTTGGTTTCCAAATGAGATGAAAAATTTGCTCTCATCAGAAAAAAGGACTTTGGACAACAGAGCAACAGACCAGTTCTTTCTTTCTTTAGCCCCCAATGCTTCTGACGTTGTTTGTTGTTCAGGAACGGCTTGACAAGAGGAATACGACATTTGAAGCCCATGTCTAGGATCCGTCTGTGTGTGCGCAGCTCCCCCACACTTTTGAATGGCCTTTTCCTGACAATCCTCTCCAGGCTGCGGTCATCCCTGCTACGTGTGCACCTTTTTCTTCCACACTTTGCCCTTCCACTTAACTTTGATTAATGTGCTTTGTTACAGCACTTTGAAAACATCCAGCTTCTTTTGCAATTTCCTTTTGAGGCTTTCCCTCTGTGGAGGGTGTCAATTATAGTTTTCTGCACAACTGTCAGGTCAGCAGTGTTTCCCATGATTGTGAATTCTACTGATCCAGACTGAGATACCATTTAAAGGCTCAGGAACCCTTTGCAAGTGTTTTGGAACAATTTGCCAATTAGAGTGTGACACTTTGAGCCTACAATATTGAACCTTTTCACATTATTCTAATTTTGTGAGATTTTATTTTGGGGTTTTCAGAAGCTGTAAGCCATAATCAACAAAATTAAAACAAATAAAGGCTTGAAATATCTCACTTTGCATGTAATGAGTCTATAAAATATATTAGTGTCACCTTTTAAGCTGACTTACTGAAATAAATGAACTCTTGCACCATATTCACATTTTTCGAGTTTCACCTGTATTTAGGAAGGACTGGCTGGGAACCACCCTGCAAAGGAGACACAGGTGGAGAGATTTTTGACACTTGGAAGAGTTTTATTAACATTTTATCAGTTGGAAATAAAAACAGATCCTGAAATGTTTTGGGAATACTATTTGGTACAAAACTCGTTTCTTAAAGCAAGACCCTCCAATAAGCTTAGACTCTCCCTGACCAGGACCTGCCTGTCTACCCTTCATGGGGATAACATACTGCTACCTATAGATGTATGCATATTGACTTAATATGAAACCCTATTTATATTTCCATATTTTTTGCTCTGTGGGACTTGACACTGTGATATCTTAATGTGAAATTGTGAAACTGTTACTGCACATAGTTTGATGTTATGAACATGATTTTTCATTGCTTTAATAAAAATATATTATAAAAAAAATATACCTTGGCACAACAACTGTTTCAAATCGATCCTTTATTTTCTGCTGTATAATATTCTTAGTTTTCTTTTGAACTTTATTAGCATGGTTGACCCATTTCTGACAGTGTTCAAAGTCATAAGATTTTTTGAGCCACTGCAACTCTGAAAAAAATAGAAATAAAGCTTTGGGGTTTTTCTTTTTTCTTTTCATTGTCCTTAAAATGCCTTTTGATTCTCCTGCTGTGTCTGGACTTATTTACTCTATGTAAAGTTTGATTTTTATGGGGAATAGCTGTATATGTGTAAAACATTTACCTACACAATTAAGTTACCAGACTAAAAGCATTGTGTATTTTGTTGACACTCAATCTTATAAACATTGATTTAAAAATAACTAAATTAATGAATAACTAAAAATATTTAATCTTATTTTTAAAATCATGACATGCTGAGCAATTATTTAAGCTTTAGAACTACCAATAAGTAAGCCTAATTATGGGATCACACATATGCTTGTAAATAAAATAAATGTGTGACTAACTGTGACAGCAGGAAGTTCAAATGAAACATTGAACCGAATCCAAAGATCACGCCTTAAAATTTCAGATGAGAGCAGAGAGGTTTTTTATGCTCAAGTTTTGGGAGACTGTTTTAGAGAGTGATGGGAAAGCGATTTACACAAGGGTTTTATCCACTGTTATTACATCCTTGACTGCTATATCTGGTTTTGCCTTTAGGGACAATTCTGGATTGTTTCATATTGTAAACTTTTCTACTACCTGCCCCTAAAGGCTGCTGTTCAACACTCTCTCTGGGACTAATCATGTAATGTGCCTGTTATCCTACACCTGTACTTTGGCTATATAAATTGGGTCATTGCTTACTGTGCTGCATGTTTGTTAGCGCTTCTCAGCCATGGTCCTTTTATACAGTTCTCCCAGTCTCCGTTTATCTTGGATCTCTGCTTTATATCAGCCGCTCTGCTCACTCTATTCTGGTTCTGTTATATGCATTCTGGGTATCCTTGTGTTTACCATCTGTTATCTACGCTAAATTTCTGCTTTACCTGCATACTCCTCTGTTGCATAACCCGTTTCATCCGGGTCATCCTGCAATTAACCTTGCCAGTTCCTGTGCCATCATAACAACTGTTGATAGCTGAACCAGTATTTGCTCCAGACGTCAATGTCAGTCCGGTTGCAACCACGATTATTTATAGTATCTAGATTTCCCTAAGATGCAGTTAAGAGCTACCAACACTTTACACAAGAGGGTTCAGTGGTATTTGTGCTACTTGGACTTCAGTCTCTTAGCAATTAGGGGAGAAAGGTTCATAGTAGTATGTGCAAAGAAGTAGGGTGGATGCTGTCCTGTTTATATATACTTTTTGATTATTGGTTGATGCTTGCAGGTTGTGCTTTCCAGGTCGACTAAGCCTAGTCTAGCCTAAATCCAAAAACATTAAAATCTATTCATAAATTTATGATCCTTTTAAACTGCCATCTGACATATCTTGAGTATTTTAGATTGGTAAGATTGGTGGGAATTTATATTGAAAAAACGGAGGCTTTCACCCCTAGGCCTTTAAAGAGGCTCTACATGAAAAAGTGGACTGGATCCAAAGATCCTGTTTTTCTGCATTTGGATCTAATAAGGCAGGATAAGCGGAGATCTGATGTATCCTTGTCCGCATGTCAATAACCACTCACTGCTCTCATGGATTTTCAACCAGAGAACCCTGCCTTAAAATTTCTGTCTGAATGCATTTGAATTTAAATGTCAGCAGATTGCAAATCTGGATCAGTAAGCAGCACAATACAGTATTACTGCTTTTAATGTCTAGTTATTACCCCTAGTTAATACCCCTCACTCCTTCTTACCTGTGTGACAGCTGAACCTAAGGGCCAGGGGAATCTAGTGACCTCTGGTTCTAGCCCCTGGTATCCTGACAATACTCATTTGTTCACCTGGTTTAACAATATTGTAGAACATTAGACACTTTAAGGAGGGCATAAGAGGACTATATATATTATTTTAAAGTCTGCAAACTCTCTATTCAGTCTGACATGCATTACTGTAGGTCTGTAGGCTTCTTTATACTACAAAAATGCAGCTATTACTCACTCAAATCATTATATATGATTGTCTCATGTAACAACTAGCGGATGTTAAACTGTTTCATTCACTGTGGATATGTTCTGTCTGATTCCAAAAACATACCATTTTTCATTTCTATCACCTTCTGCTGCAAGTCATATTTTTCTGCAGATTGCTTTACTTTCAGCTTTTCCAATGAAAATATCTTAAGTCGAGACATTGCAACTTTAATTTTGGAAGTTACTTGTTTCTATTAAAAAGAAAAAAAATCAGCAGATGGTGAAATATTCCTCCCGTGTAATTGCTTACAATGTAACCTTTAAGAAAAATAGCGCACCTGAGCAATGCAATTAAAATCGGTCAACTTTACAAACACTTTATTAAACCCTAAGACACTGTTTGCAGCTATTGCAAAAAGGCTATTTTATGTAAGAGGCACATATATTGATTTAATACAATTTATAAAGGTTGTTAAAAAAATAATGTCACCAAAGGTGCTTTGAGCTATGCAACACATATATATTAAATTAGGATAAAGGTACAAAAAAAAACTTACAAACTGATTTACCAGGAGTGAAATTATCTCAAATACTGAAGGGACCAGGGGAGAAACTTCTGTTTATTTAGCATTATTTAACCATCATAGTTTCAAAACACTGGATTGTTATTTAAAATAGCTTGCATTTTAATATCAATTACCAGTCCAGGGACTAGATTTACTAAACTGTGGAAAAGGAAAAGTGGAGAGGTTTCCCTTAGCAACCAGATTTTAGCTCTAACTTTCCTATTACATACTAGAGAATGTAAGCTAGAATCTGATTGGTTGCTATGGGCAACATCTACAATTTTTCTCCTAGCCCTAGGAGTACAAAGGTACTACTACATCAGTGGGCGATTCAGGCTTGACAACCCAAGTCCATACTGTGATTATATAT
>WWET01000001.1:3510765-3526488 GCA_011038615.1 Limnodynastes dumerilii | reverse complement strand
GTGGAATGGAATATACATTGCATGTTGTATTTTGTAAGCTTAGCTACAAATTAAGCTATCATTTGGGGCACAGTTCTGGTACAGTATATTTTTGGAGTAATAAAATAAAAAGATTGTAGAAAAGATAACTACAATATGACTAGAGAAACATTTTAAATAATGTGGAATATACATTGCATGTTGTATTTTGTAAGCTTAGCTACAAATTAAGCTATCATTTGGGGCACAGTTCTGGTACAGTATGATATATTTTTGGAGACAGCATGCATTATCATAGGCAATGTGAAATCATGTATGCTATCAGGTTCACAACTGATGTCCTTAAGGGATTATGAGTACCATTCAAGAAGATCTAAATAAGGTTGTTGAGTGCTATTTAGTTTTACTTTACGGATACATACAGTCTATAGCAGACTATGGCCAGATTGTAATTTCTTGGCAAAAATTGCTTTGCTTTTTTATTAATTCATTTTATTTTAAGTGCCACTGCAGCTGAGAACAGGAACTTCAGATTGTTCTGTTCAAATGGGTCTGACGTGACATTAGGTCATCCTAGCGCCAAACTGAAGGAGAGAGTCGCGTGGGATAGAGCAGCAGATGGAAGGAGTGAAGACATCAAAGGTAAGCAAAGCATAAAACTCAAAAAGGGGAATATAGGTGGGTGGAATACTGTGAGCTGGGGACACATGAATGGGTAAAACTGGGGAGGTTGGAGAGACATAAATGGGTAATACTGGGAGGCTGGGGAGACATGAATGGGGAATACTGGAAGGCTGGAGAAAAATGAATGGTTTATACTGGGAGGCTGGGGAGACATGAATGGGGAATACTGGGATGCTGGAAAAAAATGAATGGGGAATACTGGGGAGACATGAATGTGGAATACTGGGAACTGGAGAAACATGAATAAGGAATACTGGGAAGACTGCTTTTATTTATTGTGGTTACAAGATTGTGTTTTATGACGCTTACTACAAATTTAGGATGTCAACCCGGCCCTGGTTAAGAGGTAATAAAGATTTGAGTATAGCATGTGTATTAAAATATAACTAGCACTAGCCCACAGACTGGACAGTAAAATGAGCACAATTTTTGGTTATTTTGATTCACAAATTTGAAACATTATAAAATGCTCATTAAAAATAACACACCATATCCAAGACCATTAAATACATTATTAAGATGCTAAATTAGGCTAAAAGTCTCTCTATCATATAACCTAAGGTTTTTTCTTTTTTTTTTTTTTTTTTTGTAAGGTCAACACAGCCCACATTTCAAACATCACTAGCTACTCTCTTGGGACTAAAAACAGAATCCATCTCACAGCTATGCTGAAGGTCAAGCATTATATCTGACTATTTTATGGTGGATTTATTTTAAAGGACTATAGTATTAAAATGAGGAAGTCCTGTATGCCAGAAAGCAAAATTTAATAATGGTGCACAGTGTAGTTCTAAAGAAGAGATCTGAAGATTATTGATGAATAATGACAATTCTGCGAATGAGATTAGGTCACTGAACTGGGCTCTGTATAGGATTTAAACCCTACTGTTTCTTCAAAAAAAGATGGTTAATTGTTACAGAAATAAACTCCTGACTTTGAGAGCTAAAATAATCGACTTGAACAGGTAACTAGGGAAACCCAGCTGCAGGCATTTCCATGGTTGCAGAGTGATATAATGGTGTGCTGTTCTGTTCGCTTTTGCTCTCTCTAGAACACCGATAATTGCTGAAGTCTTAAACCTTGATTAATAAATGTTATTATTTAATGAAAAGCACTTAAGTGCCTTATATTTTATGGATGGTCAGTTTGTGCTTTTCTCTGGCATGCACCTATTATATGAAAATACAACAAAAAGAGTTAAATGTATTTAACTGGGTTAGTTTTTAAACCTTGATAGTAGTAGTTTTGCTTTTCAAATTATGTTTTGCTTTAAGTAATCATGGTCAAATTATTTGCATTGCATTAAGAGATCATAAGTCATACACATGTAATTAAATAATTTAATTTTACTAATAATTATTATTATTTAATACTTTAAACTAATAGACAAGAGGGGCCATAAAAATAAAAAAGTAAATTTATTTATTTATATACACACACACACACACCACACCACACACACACACACACACAAACACACATGAGTTGGTTGTTCCTCATATCTCCTGATCCTGGGGTGTAAAAAAAATGGACCTTGTAGTTGGAATGTGATTACCTGCTTTCCCTATTCAATACTGCCTCTTTAGCCTCAAGTCAAGTATTAGATATAACAAAGTATACATAAAGATATACATGTTAATGTATTACTAGAAGACATACATACCAGTTTTGTTTAAGCAAATTATTAAAATGCTGTGTTTTCAGTAGCAAAAATATTTTTTAAGTAGTAATATCTATTTCATAAAAATGTTTTATTTTTCAATTTAAAAAAAAGAACTATTAACGACCATTTGATTGTATAGTAGAAAACAAAAACAGTGTTGTAACATTTAGCAAAGTGAATTTACTGTGTGCACATATGGTTCATAATCAACAGAGCACAATTCAAGCAGTTTAATATTAGAACCGGTTGAATAAACGCATAATGAAAACTGGTATTCTGACCTGCAGGAGGTCATCACAGGAAAAAGATGTTCTTAAAAAGAGAAGTGCCTCAAATGTCTTTAAACCCAAATTAACAGCCCACCTGTAACATAAAAATAAAATAATTTTTACCACTGAAATTATAAAAAAGAAGCAGTGTGAATATATAGAAGTAGAAGTATGATGATTTGGGTACTCATTTACTAAGAGCGATTTGAGTAAAATCGCCAGAGATTGCAGTACTTTACCGACAATTTGCAAGTCTCCGGATTTACTAAAGCAAAATCTTTCCCAAATCGCCAGAGATGAGTGGAGATTTAAATCTCCAGTGTTTAAATCGCTCTGGCAATCTTTTGCATGAGAGTGACATACAAATCTCTGTATTTAGAAATCGCCAGAGATTTGCTGTCAACTCTCCCGAGTTAATTCGGATGAGGGTGAGTGTTGATTTCATAGAAATCGGCACTCAGTTTTCTTTGTTAAACCCCCATCACCTGTGTAAAAAAGAATAAGTGTGTTAAAAATACTAAAAATGGCTGCCGCCGCAAGCACTTCACCCTTGGCATGCAGCTGCATATAGTACTATAAGGCAAAGCATGCCCATGTATTGATTTGCCTTAGAGTACTCTAAGGGACATCTGCTATTATTAATTGGAACGACGGACATCTGCAATTATTAATAGGAACAGAGGATATCTGCTATTATAATTAGAAACTGAGGGGATTTCTACTATTATAAATAGGGACAGAGGGCACATATTAGTTATATTAGTTGCACGATGCTATTTTTTAAAGTTACACAGTAACAGACACAATATGCTGCCGAGAGCATGCCGTTAACCCTTGGCATGCTGGTGCTTACAGTACTATAAGGCAAAACATGCCCATTATAAGGCAAAGCATGCCCTGCAATACATGGGCATGCTTTGCCTTATAGTACTATATGCAGCTGAATGCCAAGGGTGAAGTGCTTGTGGCGGCAGCCTTTTTTTTTTTTTATTTAAGGGCAAGGAACTCCAGCGAGGTTAACCTCTACTCTCGCTGGAGTTTAAAAATCGCCACCAAAAAACACCCCTTAGAAAAAAATAATTGGCCCTCAACTCCAGCGATGTGTGGCAATTTTAAGGGGCAATTTAAATCGCGCCTTAGTAAATGAGGCCCTTGGTGCTGGATATACAAAAAACTATTTACTAAAGCAAAATCACCATAAAATCACCCAAAATACTGCCTTTTAAAATCGATGTTTTTAAGATTGCCATGGTGATTTTGAAAAGACAAAATATTTCCTCTGCCTCCATGCCTGTCAGCACACCTGTTAAGCATCCCCCGCTGGAGCCAGACAGGAAGAAAGAAGACACCGGCTGTATAAGAGGGTGTTCCCCTCCGGTCCCAGTGCCTTCTTTTTTCCTGTTTGGAGTCAGAGAGGGATGTGTATAGAGAGCTCCTTACCTTTTAGGGTCCCCCGATGCGTGTATCCTTCCCCGCCGGTGCACATGCAGTTAGGCGGGGATAGAGGTGCTGGCCGGCCTCTGGTGTGTGTGGGAGTGCGCAGCTTGCTGTACTCACCCCTATTCTACCGGGGGCACATAAGTAGAGCAGAAGATAATGTATTTGCGATGTCCCTGATCATGGTCGCCGCTATTTTGTTGGAGACAGCTTTTTGCAAAGCGGGAAAAGGAGGCAAACAGCAGTATATTACGCCATTTAAAGGCGTCAGGCATAAAAAGGAAGTACATGCACATGGAAAGCTGTATGTGTGGGAAAGCATATCCCTGTTGGACCGGATTGGGAAGTGTGTGCGCTTACCTATCTACTTCTACCTGAAGACTTACCTGTATACACCGGATTAAGGTACTAATTCTTCTTCTAAGAATATATGCACGTTGTTCTGCTGTTCAAAGTATTATAACTTGGAACTGTATATACTTGATTCCAGTTATTTATCTCCCATTCCTTCCTGTGTTTTTGGCAACATGTCTGTTAACACTGCAGGGGGAGGACAAATGACCTCAGATAAGAAAGTCGGGGTAAGCCCTTTTCCTTTATTATTAGAAAAAATTTGTAAGATCAAGTTAGTTAGCTTCTGTATTGTTTTAGGTCAGATACCAGCAGACACACTTCTCTGAAAGCCAAAAATAAGAAAAGACATTTGGCCAGATGTACGGAGTGTGATACACAGCTAACGGAGAAAGATAGGGTTTACTTGTGCTGAATGTTATGCTAAGCAAAGACAGCAACCGTCATCAAAGATATTAGAACTGATCAACCTTTGAAAGCTTCTTTAACAGATACATTTGTCACTAAAGAAAATTTGAAAAACTTTTCACGCAAAAGATCAAGACCTATTATGTGATGCATCCGAGGATTCGGAACTAGAACAAGGTGTGCTTCTGAGGCTTCATGTGTATCAGAACTTCAGACAACTCGCAGAAGGAAGAACCATTAACAGATGATTTGTTAAGACTCATATAGAAAGCTCTCAAAATAGAGGAGGACAAGCAGGAATCAAATATGCAGGATTTACTCTTTGAAGAGTAAAAGGAAAGTAAGAATGTTTCCACTCACGCAGACTCTCAAAGATATGATACTGGAAGAGTGGAAGCAGCCGGACAAGAGACTCGCCTTTACTAGCCGCATGTCAAAGATGTACCCCTTTCCACCTGAGGACATCAGAAAGTGGGAAGAGACTCCCAAAGTGGATGAGGCAGTATCCAGACTCTCAAAAAAGATGACGTTACCTCTGGATGATGTCTCTGCCTTCAGGGATGCAATGGAGAAGAAAATGGAGACTGGAATAAAAAAACTGCACTCCTTAGCAGCCAGCAACAGCTACTGCCATTATAGCCAGAGTAGCGCAAAGTTGGTGAAGCTCACTGGAAGAAGATATCCTAGACGGAGTTAAAAGGGAAGACCTGTTAAAATAGGTGCAAAATACCCAGCTAGCCATAGAATTTATTTATCAAGCATCGGACTCAATTAGAACGGCAGCAAGAGTGGGAGCCACAGGGCAGTGACAAGAAGGGCCATATGGTTAAAACCGTGGCTTTCCGACTCACACTCAATAAACTCATCACACTACCCTTTCAGGGTGAACTTTTATTCGACAAAAATCTGGATAATATAATATGAAAGTCATCAGGGGTTAAATCAACGTGGCTACCCCTAGAAAAATCAAAGAAAGGATATCAGACTAGGCCAGGAAGGAATATATTGGCGAATTATAGAGAAGCAAAACAATACCACCCCAGTAGGTAGAGGTTACAGAAGAGGCCAGTCATTTACTTCCAGAACCAATTTTCAGGGCCAGTAAGGGAGAGATATTAGGACAATCCTTAAGAATATGGCCCACTGATGGTCCACCAGCCAGCCCAAAAAAAACAGTGAGACTTGCGCAATTCTACGAGGTATGGACCAATTCTATTGCAGACAAATAGGTCCTCGACATAGTTACACATGGATACAAGATAGAATTTAAGGCAACCAATCCCAGTTTTTACAGATTCCCTAGTACCAACAACAGAAGAAGAATATTTTGCCATGAAGAACAGCCTTCTCGCTATGTTACAGCAACAAGTAGTCAAAGAAGTACCAAAACACAAAACATTCCAGGGAGTATACTCCCGCTTCTACATAATCAAAAAGGCAACTGGGGGGTTTCGTACCATACTGGACCTTCACAACCTCAACAAATATATCAAAGTGCAGACATTCAAGATGGAGTCAGTGAAGTCAATCTTAATGAGTCTGCAGAAAGGTGCATCCATGACAACAAGAGATCTACAAGATGCATGCCTGCATATTCCAATTTGCGCAAGTCATCAATGATTTCGGAGATTCGCAGTCTTTGGAAGACACTTCCAATTTGTGGTACTGCCATTTGGGCTGGCAACGTCCCCCAGGACGTTCTCCAAGGTTTTAATTACCCTCAGAGAAAACCTAAGACTAGAGTGCATTCCTGTGTGGCCGTACTTAGGGCCATTCCTGTGTGGCCATACTTAGACAACCTGCTCATAGCGGCAAACTCAAGGTCACTAGCTCAATTGTTCACGTCAAGGGTCCTTCACACCTTAAGGGCTCACGTTTGGCTGATCAACGAAAGCAAAAGTCATCTCACACCTTCCACACAAATCAAATATGTGTGTTAATCAATACGCAGACAATGATTGTCAGCTTAACAGAAGACAGAGCTGTAAAGCTCGCATCAGAGGTGAGAAATATTCAATACAGACAACGAGTACAAGCAGCAGACTGCATGAAAGTTTTATGACTGGTGTCAGTGGCTCTAGATGTGCTCCCTTGGGCAAAAGCACATATGAGAACTCTCCAGATATGCTTTCTGTTACAATGGGACGGAGATCCCAAAAATCAAAAACAAAGTATTGTTCTCTCGGTACAAGTAAGGAGGTCGCTAAATTGGTGGGTGGACAGAAAAAGACTGTGAGCAGGAAGATCTTTACAGCCAGTCCACCTGCTTGTGATCACAACCGACGCCAGTGCCTCAGGATGGGGAGCAACCTGTGGTCACGAAGTGGCACAAGGTCTGTGATCCAAGGACATCCTTTAATCTCACTCAAATGTAAAGGAGTTAAGCGCGGTCACACAAGCTCTCAAGCACTTTCAGAGTCGAGTAGAAGGGCAGACAGTGAGCATTCAAACGGACAACAGGTCAGTAGTTTCCCACGTAAACAAACAAGGGGGAACAAAGAGCTCCAGTCTAAGACTGGAAACACAAAAACTGATGGTCTGGGCAGAGAGGCATCTTGTGGACCTCAAAGCAGTGTGTATTGCGGGGAGAGACAATCTTGTAGCATATTTACTCAGTCACCACACAATAGACCAATCGGAATGGCAGCTGAACAGGTCGATCTTCTGTCAACTATCCAACAGATGGGGTGAGCCACAATTAGACCTGATGGCCTCCTCAAGAAACAGGCAAGTGAAACTCTATTATTCAAGCTACCGAGAGCCCCAGGCACTCGCAGTAGATGCGCTGTGGCATCCTGGGAACTCGAAAGAACTTACATATTTCCCCCGGTCTCAATGATCCCAAGGGTCTTAAGGAAACTGGAAAATGAAAGAACAATCGTTATTGCAGTGCTGCTGTTCTGGCCCAGAAGAACATGGTTTTTGATAGTCTTAGGCAGTGGATGGGCCCTGGATGTTACCGGACATACAAAGCCTCCAAGATCAGATAAGTCATCCAAACACAGGGTCTCTGAAATTAGCGCCTGGTTATTGAAAGGCAAAAAAAAGGAACCAGGGGTTCTCAAGTAAAGTCGCAAACACCTTGCTGAAGGCCAGAAAAACCTCAACCTGAAGCACATACTGGAGAGTAAGGAGGACCTTCTACTACTGGGCTGGGAGGACGGGAAAGTCTAACACCGAGATTCCTACGACCCTGGAATTTCTGCAAGCAGGCCTGGATAAAGGACTGGCAGTGAGTTCTTTGAACGTGCAAATCTCAGCGCTAGGTGCAGTCTTAGATACCGACCTAGCTAACAATAAATGTCAAGATTTATACAAGCAGTTAAGAAGATAAGGCCACAGATTAGAAATCCGTTGGCACATTGGGACCTGAATCTGGTGTTAGAGGCATTAACGGAACTTCCATTCGAACCGCTATCTGAAATCAGCCTAATGCTTCTCAGCTGGAAAGTCCTTTTCTTAGTAGCCATCACCTCAGCAAGACGCATCTCAGAGTTACCAGCCCTGTGGGCTAAGGAACCCTATTTAAATTTTATGCATAATAAAGTTGTGTTAAGGACTAACCCTAAATTCCTCCCAAAGGTGGTTTCCAAGTTCCATCTGAACCAAGAAATCTCATTGCCATCTTTATGCCCAAACCCAAAGAATCAGTTGGAGAGGAAATTCCATACCCTGGATTTAGTTAGAGCCTTAACTGTTTACACTAAAAGGACTATGGACTTTAGAAAGACTGACCAGATATTCATCCTCACTGAAGGGGTGAAAAAAGGACGTCCGGCTACCAAAAGTACTCTGGCAAGATGGATTAAATCATGCATATCTAAAGCCTATGAAATTAAACAGCAAGTCCCTCTGGGAAGTCTCAATGGCCACTTCATGGGTGGAGAAGGAGTCGGCCTCAATAACTGACATATGTAAACACTATAGACTAGACGTACTATCCTCGGCTGAAGCAAGCTTTGGAAAATGTGTTCTGAGGGCAGTTGTGCCATAATATGTTATAATTTATTGTTTATAGGTTGTACCCACCCAGTGCGGGATAACTGCTTAGGTATGACCCGGAGGTGTGCTGACAGGCATGGAGGCAGATGAAACTATACATTATTCACCTGTTAATATGGTTTCCTCTCCTCCATCATGTCAGCACACACACTCCCGACCCATTATTATTATTGTTATTATTGATTTATTATGTTGTTAATATTATGTTCTATGTAAGCTATGTGAAATTGGAAGACACTGGGACCGGAGGTGAACGCCATTTTATACAGCTGGTGTCTTCTTTCTTCCTGTCTGGCTCCAGCAGGGAGATGCTTAACTCGGAGGTGTGCTGACATGATGTAGTAGAGGAAACCATATTAACAGGTGAATAATGTATAGTATAAATAACTTGTAAAATCACTGCAAAATCATGGTCATTAAAATATGCCATTTTTGAGTGCCAATTTCATGTAAATTGACACTCACTTTGAAAAAAGTGCATTAAAAAAAGTAAAAAAAAAAAAAGTATAATAAAAATGTAAAAAATTTCCCTTCTCATAAAAAATGCATAGCGTGGCATGTCATGAACAATTAGCATTCTGTTGCATATAGTACTATAAGGCACAGCATGCCCATGTGTTTGCAGGGCATGCTGTGAATTTTAGTACCATAAGTGACAGCATGCTGGGGTAATTTTATCATTATGTAGACACATGGGATGCTGTATCTTTGTGTACTATATGCCACATTGTGCTAAGGGTTAATGGCATGCCATGCTATTAATTTTTTCATGAGGAAGGACAATTTTTATATATTTATGATATATTAATTTTTTATTTATTTATTTTTACTAAACAGTCATGGTCTGCGGCTATTTTTGAAGATAAATCGCCGTGATTTTAAGCTAAATGGCTGCAATTTAACCCTTCAAGATTCGACACACATCTTTGGAGATTATAATTCGCCAGCACAAAACGCCCCTTAGTAAATCGGGTGATATTGGAACCCAAATCACTGGAAAAGCATGGCGATATAAGGTGATTTATAATCTCTGCCTAACTGCCCCTTAGTAAATCCCTTAGAAGTGAATGGGATTTAACAAGCTTAATTTTTAAACAAGTAATAGATGTGTGTCATTCAACTGTATACTGGTTCAACGCGACCACTGATTTACATGCACAGTCTGCTATAAAGCTAAAACATGCAGTGAACACTGGTTACCAATCATGCATTTTACCTGTCATCCAGGATAACATCTACTGCAAATGTATGAGGAAGGAAATAATTCACCAGAGTGCAGATAACGTTACAGTGCACCAAATCTTCAATTTTTGTAATTCCTGCTTCGGTATCTTTAGACGCTTCCTAAGGAACAACAAACTATATTGCGTGATAAAATAAATTCTGTACTTCCTATATGTGTTTTATTAAATGTATTATAACACCTCTTGTATAGAATAGCTATTCAACATTACATTTCAGAAATAATATTTGCTTATATTCCAGTTATAAAATAGTCTTGAAAATTGTTTAGAAATAAGTAGACAGACAATTACAATGTGCCCATGTCTACCATCGTTGTCTATTTTCACTAACTGTGACAGGAAGTGCAGCTAAATCACTGGGTGTGGTTTGCTGATGCGATGATCTGTTTTTTTGAAAGGTCACCGTTCGACAGTTGAATTGCGTTGCAGTGTTGCGACTCCTAGTACCACATATATTTCTGCTTCAAAAAGGGAGGTCTTTGTTTCTACCCCTAACCTTTACTCTCTCCTAACCCTCTGTTATCCGCAGCCTAACCTTAACTTTCCCCTTTAGTTCTAACCCTAACCTTCCATGGCATGCAGCCTAACCTTAACCTTGCTCCTAACCGTCAATTTTTGAGCTTACTCTAACTCTCCCTTCTTAAGCTCTAACCCTAACCTCAGCCTCACCACAGCCACTGCAGTCTGTCTGTCGCAGTTTAGCTATAGGGAACGGGTCGAAATAGGAACCCGTTTCCAATAGCAATTTTCTCATTGCCGATTATCCAGCAGCCGGCTGTATCATGTTTAAAATAGGGCCAGCCAGAACAGCAATCGCACTCCTAAATAACCTTAACATTTCTTACAAATATTTGGTTTAAGATTAACCCAGAAAAGAAGGCCCACATTCCTTTTTAATAAAGTGCATGTGAATGGAATACATTCTAATAACAGCACTGAATCTTCTAAATCCAAAGTTCCATCCTGAAATTATTTCCAAAAGTGCAGTGATATAAGGCTGGAAATGGAAAGCAATTCTACTATATCAGTGGGAGGAAAGTATGGTAATAGTACAGGGCGGGAGTGCTAAGCAACCCAGATTTACGTGCTATTCAAATTTTAAGTAGGGATAGCATATAGAGTTTTAATGTAGGTTCCACGTATAATAGCACTGTACAAGCAAAGGAAGTAGCCTCCTCCAAATCCATAATGAAGACTGCATGCAGGAGCTAAGTGACACGGGGGCATCAGGATCACCTCCTGGGGGGCCGAAAAGTTCCACCCCATTGTTTGATATAGGACGAGCAGAAATGCATGAAAGTCAGTATGCCTTTGAGGGAGTGGCGGCAGGTGAAAATGCAAGATGGTGACCCGTTCAGCTCGCCTGATCCTGAGCTAAAGTGACATGGGGGAGTCAGGGTTGCCTCCCAGGAAGAGTAGCTGGGTGGCGAATAGTTCCTATGGGATGGGCTGAAACGCATGGAAGTCAATGGGGGAAATGTGCCTTTGGGGAGGAGCGGGAGGATCAAATGCAAGATGGCGACCCGTTCCACTTGCCCCATCCCGGAGCTAAAGTGACGCGAGGGCATCAGGGTCACCTTCTAGGGTGCCGAAAAGTTCCCCTGCCATTTTTTCCAATGGGGCCATGCTTTCCTAAGAGACCCATTGTTTCCTATGGGAGCCATTCTGTGCTATGAGACCCATTATTTCCTATGGGACCCGCTGAGACGTCTTCTCCGAAAACCCATACCATATCACACTTATATTATTATTATTTTATTATTATATTATTATAATTTTTTTTAAAAAAAAAGGTTATTAAATAATAGAAACAAGTGGAGATGTTGCCCATAGCAAGTAATCAGGTTCAAACTCTCACTTTCCCATTACATACTAGAAACTGTCAACTAGAATCCGATTGGTTGCTAATATCTCCACTTTTCCTCAGTTTAGTAATATTTAATAGTATTAACAATGATAATCCTATTAGAATACTATTTTATTTAGACTTCTCATACTTTTTGATAAATAATCAGGGTGCAGCAGCATTGGAAATCTGGATAAAGGATGCCTAAGTCTCTATGTGCCATTGATGATGTAGGTATCTGTCTTATTAACTTTAAATACTGATATATTTTCTTATTGACTTTAAATACTGATGTATCATACAAAAAACAATCACAAACTTTTTTCTAACTTAACTGCTTCTGAGCTGGTGATTTTAGCGCATATGTATTAATTCATCCTTGCGCCTTCTCCATTCATTATAGTGTAGTTTGGCATAATCACCAGTTTGTTAGACTATTTTATTTGTTGTAAAATAGACTCATCATGACAGTTAAACTGTCAGCAAAACATTGATAAAGCAGCACAACTTTTTGTTTTTGCCAAATGTGTTTTGGAAAATATTAAGAAATCCCTATCTGGGCATCTTAACTTAATAGTGACCTTACAAACACAAGATTAACATTCCACATTTTGTAGCATATCTCACAAAATGCAACCATTCATATTTGTAAGCAGAAGAAACTGAATATGGCAATGTGCCCAAAGTATACAAGTTTAATCCCCAACATGCCTCCCTGTTATCCATGACTTGCTGATTCTTTAGTTGGCGTGGTGGGAATAGAAAGACACAACATTCTACAAGACAGTGGCAGACCTGTCAGCCACATAATAGCTAAGGGGGAGAGTACCTTAGTTGTAGTTATGCATTAAGACTTTTTCATAGAAAGATATCATTAATATTGTGTGTTGATTATTGTATGAACAAAATGCTAATTCAAGCAATTACAGCATAATTTAACAATGTTTTACTAGTACTTTACTGAATTATCCAAAACCTGTCATAACAATCCACACTGTGACACAGAGGCTAGAATTCAATTAGCTGCTGAGAAATGGAAGTGTACAGATTCCTTCCATGTACATATGTCAATGGTTTTCATCAGAATCTTCACTATCTTCCTTTGTTTAAAGCACTTTGGAAGCATATTGCTCTTAAGCTACTATTTAACCAATTTACTTTTAATGAATAATAATAATCATAGCCTCTTTTTGACAAGCTTAGTACACTACTAACATTTTAAGATCAGAAGTTCATATTAATGTCTCCTGTCTTTCCAAAATTACTTAAGGGGCTAGATTTACTAAACTGTGGAAAAGGGAAGATGTTGCCCATAGCAACCAATCAGATTCAAACTCACTTTCCCATTACATACTAGCAAATGTCAACTAGAATCAGATTGGTTGCTAATATCTCAACTATTCCACAGTTTCGTAAATTTAGCCCAATAAGTTTCTTCAATAGGAATGTTACATTATCAACCAGGGTTGGAAAAAAAGCAGATTTCCAGCATTATCAGCCAAGTTGTTTTCCCTCACAAAAAATAGCTTAACAAAAACATACATATTATATATAACACATATTTATATTTGAGGAGACTTTACTTATTGTTGTCCTTTGGATTCTGAGTATGTATTAGTTAAACATTATTTATAAATTTATTGACAGCAATGAAAGTAGACCAGGATTATTAGAGATACAGGTAAAATAATATAAAATAATATTTAATATTGCTTTTAATACAATTACATATTATGATATAAGACAAAAAATAAAACAAAATAATTTAGAATTCATCATATTTCTCCGCTTTGTTTTTCTACTACACATTATAAAATTTGACCAGTGTATGTACAGTCCACTGAGACTGTGGTTATATTTCTGTCTACATAATAAAATCTGTTGTCTGTGCTAAAGCTGATGTTATTTATAGACACCACTGAGTTTAACACAATTTCAATTCACTGCATTTGATTTTCATGCATGGCTACGTTTTTTCATATGCCTGCAGGTGGAGCTGAGCAGACCATGCCCCTAAACAGAAATGACTATTGATGAAGACTCCAAAAATTTGAATGCTTTCATTTAAATATTGACTGTTCAAAAAGAATATTTATAATATTGAAAAAATCATTTAAAACTAAAAGGTTTGTGTGTTTAATGTCTCATATGCATTCACAGTGAGAATATCAATCAATTTATTTTTATTTCATATAGTATTAAAGTACCAATTACTTATGCCATGTGGAGGGAATTTTTCTGAAGCCATCGATATTCAACCTATCAGATCATGGGAAATATGCGACATCAATAAGGGGGCAGAATGCCATCTGTTCCCAGTGAAATTGATTTACCTTTTGCAATATAAGCTAAAGCCACAAAATGGCTGCCTTTCTGGAAGGAGGCAAGTGATAAACTTTAGTGAGCACTCTATGGGGTTTCTTTATCTGAGATTTTACAGTTTCTGGAATATAACAATTACCTTTAAAAGTGCATTAACCATTCGCAGAGCACATTCTTCAGGACTTGGATAATTTTCCCATCCTCCTTTTGGAATGTTTTTGTTGAAGCTTTGGGCTAGCACACGTCCTATGAAAAGTATTATTAAGGAGGTAAAATATATTTTTAATCATACATTTAATGACTTCATGCTGTTTGATAATATAACTATAGACCATTAAGTTACTATTACAGCTTTTTTTCTAGGCTTACTTATAAAGGAATTATGCTTAGCAATTATGAAGACTTCATTACATTTCAAAAATAAAACAAATAGGATAAAACAGCTCATTTAACACTTTTAAAGAGACTAGATGGTAATTGTGGTAAACTGCATATGATCACAAAGCATACAATAAAATAAATACACTAATTTGTTTGTAATAGAACAAAACAATTTACAGTATTAACTTACATATGCCACAGAAGACTGGGCACACACTACATTTATTTTTAAACCTAGGCCCAATAAACAGGACAGTTTTCCGCTAGGGAAAATTCCCGATATTGGCGCCACACACTTCTCTTGCTGGGACTGACAAATCTAGCATGAGACCTATGCAGCTAGCCTATTGGCTGGCTGCAAAAGAAAAAATATAAAGGGCATCACATTGCAGCACCTCACACATTGACCAAGAAGACAGCAAATTGTAAATATACAGTTTTTTTTACTATTTCAGACACTTAAAAAAAATCGTGCCTAGGATCTGATTCTCATTTATTAACTCTGAATTCAGATAATTGGACCCTAGTTTGAAAAAAAAAAAAATACAGTCGTTCATTGGTCCCATCCCCCGATAATTGGATGATCTGACTAGTAATTGCTCTTGTGTGTGGCCAGCTTTACTCATTGATTCACTAACAATAAAAATATTTATTATCACATATAGTTATTTTGTTACACTACATTAAAAGTCCCACTTATAACTTTGTGAGCAAAGAAGACCAAGATCACAAAGCTGTAGTACCAGGTCCCCACTATATTTTGAATTGTACAGTTCTGTTACCAGGAACTGAAACAAATGGTTAGCAGTGTGTGGATCCCTAGGATGTAAATAACAGCCAAACCGGAAGTGACAGATGTCCGAATCCTTATATAAACTAAGGTGGCATTTTCCCATTACTAGGATCAGAAAACACCCCTGGTACTAAATTCAATGGTGGGGCAGTACAGAGCAGGAAGCGGAAGCGCTTTGTGTGCAAGGAAGGGATGCCAATTGTACAGTACTCTTCATACCATCCATTTTCCGTACCGCTCCCATTTTACTTGGGGACAGTACAAAAATATTAAGGTAGGGGTGAGCTGGCATAGCTACCATATGAGCAAGAGGAGTGACCCCTTGATCGTGCAGTAGGAAGAA
>WWET01000001.1:3493167-3509663 GCA_011038615.1 Limnodynastes dumerilii | reverse complement strand
CACACATATATATATATATATATATATATATATATACACATATATATATATATATATATATATATATATATATATATATATCCGTGAAAAAAATCTTATTCTGGATGGTTCCTTCTATAATAGGTGGGGATCTTTATTGTACATGTCCTTAAAATCTTTCCCTTTTCCCACTGTTAAAGGGTATTCCTCCCACCAATATATAGAAGGAAGCAAATGCTTGGAATGTTTGAATCAATCACTAACATTTATTAAAACAAATAAAACATGAAATGCAAACATAAATAAATAAATAAATAAATACATGAATAAGAATAAAACAGTAAAATAAATCCCCTCTAGGGGGGAGCCCCAAACAGGATCATAGAAGACTGGGACGTTTGAAGATGGAAACCCAGGTAAGTGTGCTGCCGCCATCTACATATAACTACCGATGCGTTTCGACTTAGTCTTAGTCTTTATCAAGTAACCTGGATTTCCATCTTCAAACGTCCCAGTCTTCTGTGATCTGGTACAGGGCTCCCCCCTAAGGCGCATTTATTTCATTTTATTGTTTTAGTTTTATTCATGTATTTATTTATGTATGCATTTCATGTTTTTATTTGTTATAATAAATGTTAGTTAATGATTACACATTCCAAGCATTTGTTTCCTTCTATATATCAGTGGGAGGAATACCCTTTAACAGTGGAAAAAGGACATGTACAATAAAGTTTTCCACCTATTATAGAAGGAGCCAGCCAGAAGAAGATTTTTTTCACGGACATTTGAACTTTCTTTTTGGACATTAGATAAATATAATCAACGAACTTTAAGCCATCACAAAAAAAAACTTACTTTATCTATTTTTGCTGAATTCGTCTTGTCAAAGTCAAACACCATTACAGACGTTTTTCTTCACAGCAGAACTATATTTATACACAGTTTTTAAGGACCTTGATATATTTTGGTATATACTTTTTTACATTATTATATTATATTTTACTTACAGTTTACATTTTTTTTCACTCTGTGCGCCCAATCTAATAACTTACCTTTTTGTGTTAGTATGGGTAGTTTGGTCTTTCCATATATCTTTACTTTGGCAACTCTTTTTTCTTCCTATCTGTGCACTTCATCCGAAGAAAATGGGTTTATTTCTGCAATTTTATAAAACCAATGTCTTCCTCTTGGCTGAATGCTTCCACTCTTCTAAAATAATTTCTTTTACTACTTATGAAATGGGAAACTTCCACATTTTTTTCTTTGCCTTCTGAAATAGCAGGTCTTGCAACTGTACATCTTTCTTATCTTCATGCACATTTAATCCCTTTTAAATTAATTTTACAATGTTCTCTACCAAGTCTGGAATAAATGTAACTTTTTTTGAGATTTCAGACTCATTATTAGACAGAACAGATTCCTTTAGAAAAATAGCTACCCTCTCAAGGTTCATGGTTTTCTAACTCTCCATTTTAAATTCCAACATTTAACATGGTTGTCAGCTGGGTACACACTGCACCATTTTCACAGGATTGTCATGCCAATCACATGATATGAGAATTTACAACAATATCTTATTAGCATTTGTGTGATTTTATCATTTCACCGCTCAATGATGAATCAATGTCAGAAAAACAGATGATAAAGAGAGCAGAAAATCACAGATCTGCCAGTAAATCATGTCAAATAGTTTTCTGGTATAAAAGTAATCCAGAAGGTTCATTTTTTGCAACAGCTAAAGGCCCAACAATCCAGGGTGCAGAGAAATCAATTGTGGAACAGCAGCACTTCAGTTAAAGTGCCCAAATACCAACTTTAAAAGGCCTGCTCCATATGACCGAGCAATGTTGTCATACAGCCATTCTGCCTCATGTTTTGTTTTGTTATTGAATAGGGGTAAGAGACTGTCCTTCTATCGCTAACAAGTACCTTCATTGAGGAATGATATTAGCTCTCAAGGAAGCAATACAAGGAAAGCAAAACAAAAGCAAATATGATCATTGATCATATGCTCAGTTATGCACATCATTAAAGGAAAGCGCATGTAGCTTTCATATATGATATCCCTCCACATTTACCAATTAAGAATTTTTAAAAGATCAACATAAATTGCATGAACACACCCTTAATTCCTAAATACATAAAAACAAACAAACAAACAAACAAACATGAGGACCAGCGAGGGAACAATGAATAGCTTAAATCCTAGAAGTTTACAAGGTGATCAAAGTTTTAAGTGGTGTACCTCAAGGTTCTGTGCTGGGACCTCTCCTTTTTAATATATCTATTAATGACCTTGGTGATTGGTGACCTTTAGAGAGCAAGGTTTCCATTTTTGCAGATGACACTAAACTATGTAAGGTAATAGAATCTGAGCAAGATGTAGCGTCATTGCAGAGGGACTTGAATAAACTGGAGGATTGGGCGGCCAAATGGAAGATGAGGTTTAACATAGACAAATGTAAGATTATGCATATAGAGATCAAAAACAAGCATGCAATCTATACATAAAATTTAGGGGAATCTTTAATGGAGAAGGATTTGTAAGTGCTCGTGGACAATAGACTTAGCAATAGTGCTCAATGTCAAGCAGCAGCTGCAAGGGCCAATAAAGTATTAGCATGCATAAAAAGGGGCATAGATGCAAGGGAAGACAGTGTAATTTTGCCACTATATAAATCTTTGGTAAGGTCTCTTCTCGAATATGGAGTTCAGTTCTGGGCAGCAATCCATAAAAAAAGACATTTTGGAACTAGAAAGGGTTCAGAGAAGGGCAACAAAATTAATAAAGGGTATGGAGTCATTGAGCTATGAGGAAAGGCTAGCCAGTTTAGACATGTTTACTTTAGAAAAGAGGCGTTTAAGAGGAGATACAGAGGTGTAGTATGGATTAATGGAAGCCAGAGCAAGTGAATGCTACGGCAACCTTAATCCCATCCTCCCGCAGTGTAGTGTGCCAAGGAGCGGGGTGAGCATGTTCCCTAACATTTACTAGCTAAAAGAAAGTGCTGTTTGTATTTAAAAGAATATTGATTATTGCCTTTTGGTCTCTCCTCCATAATGACATACCTGCCTTCTTGTGCCACCTCTCCAGTACACTTCCCCCTTCCTGCACCCCCTCCATACACATGGTCTCCCTCATCCCCCTTTCATTTACACATCTCCCTTTCATTACATATCTTTCCCCCTACCCCTGCCCTCCATTACACATACCCCTTCCTGTCCCCTTTACATTGCACATCTATAGACATGACACACTATATAAAGCACATGGGAGGTATATTATGGGTCTGGGAATGACACATGCTATATAATATGTGCTTTATATTAGGGTTTGGAAATGGCACACTATGTACAGTATATAGTGTGCCATTCCCAGACTCCACATATAATATAATATATTTTGTTCTCAGACCAATGATATCCCGCACTTACATTATATAGTGTGCCATTCCAGACCTCTAATATGTAATATGTAACACAGACCCTACATGTAATACTAGTAAATTAGGGATCTGGAGATGGCACTTGGTTGTGCTCTGCCAGCACCCGGAGCACAAGCTCCACCCTCGTTACTCCCCTGAGGAGATATGGGGCCGTATTCAGACCAGTTTATCGATATGAACTACTGCACATGCGCAGTAATTTTGTTACGACATCTACGTCACTTTTTGCAACGTAGATTGCGTATACAACGGCCCATGATTACTATATGCAAATACATTAAGGGTCAATATAGAGAACTTTCACAGGAACTTTTTACCCTAAGGACTGTACACAGGGTCACCCACTAAGGTTACAGGAGAGGAAGTTTCACAACCAACAAAGGAAAGGGTTATTTACAGTAAGGGCAGTCAGGATGTGGAATTCACTGCCAGGGAAGTTTGTGGTGGCAGTTTCACTTGATATGTTTAAGAAAGGGTTAGATCATTTTTAGCAGAAAAGGACATCCAGGGTTACCAGGACCGCTAATTTAAATAAAGGACAGTAGTGGAGCCAGGGAGAAATAAAATGGCCATCTTGGGTCAGCAGGGATTTTTTTTTTCAGATTGCAAAAGCTTTGAGGTTGCTTCATATGGATTAACTTCAATTATACAGATCCAAAATAGGTTGAACTTGATAGACTGATGTCTTTTTTCAACCTCATCAACTATGTTACTATGTTTATTTGTGTTCATGCAGGACACTGTTATGAAGTATTGGTTTAATAATAGTATCAGTGTTCTCCACAGGGCCATTTAGCTGGGTGCTCCACCCGGCTATTTTAGATTACCACCCAGCCAGACCTGACCAAAACATTGATTGTGATCTCCAGCTTTCAGTCCCGGCTGTTCTCTGATGGGCTATAGAGGCTTTCCAGCACTGCTGCACCGATACCTATCAGAAGCAGCAGAAAGTCTATACAGTCTGTCAGAGGACAACCACTGTAAGCTGGAAATCATAAATACCTGCAGCTTCCTTCAGTGTGACGCTGGCATGATGTAAGATCACGACAGCCTCATTCACACACAGAGGAATAAAGCCATAATATGACACATTCTAAAAAGATAGGTTGGGGTCACTAGGATGTCTGTATGGTATAGCCCTAAGATCTAATCTATATTGTATGGCAGTCTCTAGAATGAAGTCAGTATTGTATGGCAGTCACTAGTATGAAGTCAGTATTGTATGGCAGTCTCTAGGATGAAGTCAGTATTGTATGGCAGTCTCTAGGATGAAGTCAGTATTGTATGGCAGTCACTAGTATTAAGTCAGTATTGTATGGTAGTCTCTAGGATGATGTCAGTATTGTATGGCAGTCACTTGGATGCAGTGGGAATTGTACAGCAGAGACTTAGAAGCTGTCTGTATTGTATAGTAGAGAATAGGATTTGCTTTATTATATTGTGGTTACAAGATCGTGTTCTGTGTTTTAGAATACTCACATGGATACTCTAATGTAGGATGGTCACTCGTGTTAAATGGTAAATTGCTAAACAGAAGCGCACAAATTTCTGCAGCACCAGCGAGATGCTCCGCAGTGGGAACGGATCTCTGCATCCCATCAAATATTATTATTGCAAAGTATCACACTGCCCCCACCCAGCTACTATTTAATACAACCCGGCTGGCAACATTTTCTGGGGAGAACACGAAGTATGTTTGTTTTCATACATACATATATACATCTTCAGCTATGACATTGTAAATCATGTACCTCTGGGCTGCTCAGTTTAATTTTCAAGCTTGAAAATGAAGTTGAAACATCAAGTGGAAAATAAAACAGTCCATAGCCAGTGTAAAGCCACATTTGGTGATACCTGCATATACTTTACAGTCAGACAAGGGTCCCAATATATTGTCCAACACAGTTACACTTTATACTTCCTTTAAACAGTGCTACTGGACTTACAGATAGAACAATGTGAAAAGGCAGTCTTAAGATGCGATGACATAAAATACCTGCTCCAGTCCTATGTATATAACTGGCAAATTTAGAGCTGTACAGAGTATCTCTATTTGATGTTCTAAGTGGATAATTTATGCCATATTAAAGGAAATTTCACTAGCAAAAAAACATAGCAAAACATTGCTATTAACCTGGAAAGGGATGCCAAGTGCTCTCAGGTGATGTATTTCTGCCTCCAGGATTCGATTGGTGAGATTTATTGGATAAAGCATCTAAACCAGCAAAGAGGGAAGAAGCTGGTCTGGAGTCTGCTTTCTCTCTCTCTGGAGGCTGTGCTTCAGGAGTCCACTGAAATAAAAGTATACATATGTATTACTAATACTGTATACAGCTACAATATAAAAATATAATCCACTGGTCAACATGATTTTTTTCACAAGAAAACTAAATAGTGACTCAAGTGGAATTTTAAATTCTGAATTCAAATGTGTAATTAGAATGTTTCCATCAGGCATAGTATGTTTGTGACATTTACTTTTCTTTTATCATATTTTAGTGTGTCAAACATACACACATACAGGGACATACAAACAATATGTCCCCCTGTAGTACCTCCCCACTCTCCCCTCTTACCATTAAGTAGAGCCTGCAGCAGCTTCCTCCTCCTAAAGCAATAGCTGGCAGTCTCCATCTGAGAAAGCGGTGCAGCTGCGACTCTTGCAGTCACAAAGAGTCATCTATTGAAAGGTAAGTCCGTTTCCCGCATCCTAACCTTAACCTTCCCCTTCTTCAGCCCTACCCCTCCATGTCCCACAGCCTAACTCTAACGCTCCATGTTACGTAGCCTAATCCTAACCTTCCCCTTAAACCCTAACCTTAAACTGGAGCTGAAAACACACTGCCATAAACCAGCAGTGAGTATACTATGCTGCCGGGTATATAAAGGAAAGAGGTCTAGTTATGAGCCAGTCCAGGCCAGGCCTCCAGCGTGTTATAGGACAGAACTCTGTCACTGTGTAACAAATTTTCTATGTCAATGTTTATATACCAGCAAGCAACTAAAAAATCTATAATCCTGTACCTAGCAGTCACAAAATGCATATAAAATCGTTCACTTAATGGAGTCTTCTGTATAAAAGAAACCTTGCCCTGAAATACTACATCCAAAAATCAGATACGTTTGTATGTGTAACAAGAAAAAGATTGTGGCACTGCTAACACAATATTTCCTTTGATGATGCCTGAAAGACATACATACCTTAAAAGGAACAGAACAAACTACTTTATCATCCCTGTGCATTAGCTGACTTGAGCGTTCCCATGTGAACAAGAGATTGAAAGATATCATCTTCCATAGCAGATTCAACACCTGCAAGACATTAATATGTATTTATATCAAAGAAAAGAGTACGCAATTAGAAGTTATTTACCAGGTTCTTGTAGTCCAAAGAACATTTTCTGGTGCTAATGCGCTTTATTATTTTATATTGAATGTGTATTAATAGACATGATCTGCTTACTGTGCTTTGATTTTGAAATCAAAATAGTTTGAAAATTTTAATGGATTTCCAATTTTCCTGTTCAAAACAACTTATAAAACTGGCAGTGTAGCATAATGTAAACAGTTAAAAAAAAAATAATAATAATAGTATTGGTATTTCTACAGAGCTATGAATGCGCCATTGTGGCAACAAACAAACCCCTTAGGGATGCTTTATTATGATGGAGTGTGTAAATTTTATTGACTTAGCATTACATTTTCATTGGAACATTTATGAGCCTACCATGACTTTATCATTTTGAAATTTCACCAAAGGGTGCTAAATAATGGTATTTATGACATATATTATATACAGGTGAAACTTGAAAAATTTGAATATTGTGCAAAAGTTTATTTATTTCAGTAGTTCAGCTTAAAAGGTGAAACTAATATATTATATAGACTCATTACATGCAAAGTGTGATATTTCAAGCCTTTATTTGTATTAATTTTGATGATTATGGCTTACAGCTTATGAAAACCCAAAAATCAAAATCTCACAAAATTAGAATAATGTGAAAAGGTTCAATATTGTAGGCTCAAAGTGTTACACTCTAATCAGCAAATTAATCCCAAACACCTGCAAAGGGTTCCTGAGCCTTTAAATGGTCTCTGTCTGGATCAGTAGAATTCACAATCATGGGGAAGACTGCTGACCCGACAGTTGTGCAGAAAAGCATCATTGACACCCTTCACAAAGAGGGAAAGCCTCAAAAGGAAATAACAAAAGAAGTTGGATGTTCTCAAAGTGCTGTATCAAAGCACATTAATAGAAAGTTAAGTGGAAGGGCAAAGTGTGGAAGAAAAAGGTGCACAAGCAACAGGGATGACCGCAGCCTGGAGAAGATTGTCAGGAAAAGGCCATTCAAAAGTGTGGGGGAGCTGCACAAGGAGTGGACTGAACTGGAGTTAGTGCATCAAAAGCCACCACACACAGACGGATCCTGGACATGGGCTTCAATTGTCATATTACTCTTGTCAAGCCCCTCCTGAACAACAAACAACGTCAGAAGTGGGCTAAAGAAAACCTGGGCTAAAGAAAGAAAGAACTGGTCTGTTGCTCAGTGGTCCAAAGTCCTCTTTTCTGTTGAGAGCAAATTTTGCATCTCATTTGGAAACCAAGGTCCCAGAGTCTGGAGGAAGAATAGAGAGGCACACAATCCAAGATGCTTGAAGTCCAGTGTGAAGTTTTCACAGTCTGTGTTGATTTGGGGAGCCATGTCATATGCTGGTGTTGGTCCACTGTGCTTTATTAAGTCCAGAGTGAACGCAACGTCTGCTTCCTTCAGCAGAAAAGCTGGAGTTGGTGAAATAATTTTCGAGCAGGACTTGGCACCTGCACACACTGCCAAAGGAACCAAAACCTGGTTCAATGACCGTGGGATTACTGTGCTGGATTAGCCAGCAGACTTGCCAGACCTGAACCCCATAGAGAATCTATGGGGTATTGCCAAGAGAAAGATGAGAGACATGAGACCGAACAATGCAGAAGAGCTGAAGGCCTGGTCTTCAATAACACCTCAGCAGCGCCACAGGCTGGTCTATGCCACGCAAAAGGGGCCCAAACTAAGTACTGAGTACATATGCATAATTATACTTTTCATAGGGCTGACATTTCTGTATTTAAAAAACTTTTTTTTTTAATTGATTTCATATAATATTCTAAATTTGTGAGATTTTGATTTTGGGGTTTTTATAAGCTGTAAGCCATAATCAACAAAATTAAAACAAATAAAGGCTTGAAATATCTTTGCATGTAATGAGCCTATTGAATATATTAGTCTAACCTTTTAAGATGAATTACTGAAATAAATGAACTTTTGCACGGTATTCTAATTTTTTGAGTGTCACATTCAGTGATTGCTTGTAAATGTTATACTACTATTATAAAAAATATTATACTATTATATATTAGTATTGAACTATTATGTTATTTTATGTTAGACTAAAAGGTGTTATAATGGTTGTATTTGAAATCAAATAAACAAAATTTATTTTACATGGGGTCAAAAGTTGTGAAAATCGTGAAAATGATCAAGGTACCCAACCCCTAAGCATCACACTATGGACCAGACCACCGCACGACAGATGGATACCGCAAATGCTCATGCCAGATGTTCCTCAATGGATCTCCAGATGTACAGAACTTAGTTCTCTACACCTTGAGATCTGTTTGACAGGGTGGCGCACCTCCATCCACCTAAACTCCATAAAGTAGGTGAGAGGATGGCATAAAATTTTTACAGTCTGGGCTGGGTTTTCAATTAAATTGGTAAATGCACAAGGTCAGGATCCGGCCCTATGCCTTCATATTTTCCTGTACATAATACTTTATACTATGCTATTCACAGACTCAGGGATTTGAGGATCTGACTCTGCAGCCCCTGGGTTGTTGGTAGAGGAAGTGTGGGATTTTGTTGTAGGGCTTTCTCATTGGCTGATACACAGGGAAAGACACGAGGTGAGGGAGACAAGCGACCCACAGGTAAGTATGTCCAAGAGGAATAAACAAGGAACACAGGGAATAGATAGGAACCCCAGTGTAGGCACACTGATAACACTGAGGAGAAGGCCACAGGGAGAAGGACTAAAACTCTGCAATGAAGATTGCATATGTGACAGTAAATACGGCGATGATGGTTGCAACTTGAGCAGTGGATACCGTGGTGATGGTTTGTAGTGAACACTGGCTTTCCTAAGCCCTTACGTAGGATCCAGTTTTTTGATGTACAGGGTTAGGTGCTAAATAAGGTAGGGCGCAGGACAAGGAAGTCCCGTCCACATGCAGGAACACCATGAGGAGCGTTCTCATTATTGCATGCGGAATGGAGAGTAGCAAATTCGGTACACTACAAACGTGTGGAAAACTTGCAGTTCTGGATCTGGTCCTATAGCATTTTGCTATCATTTTTGTTTATTCTTTATTTTCTAATTACTTATACACGCTTTGCGAATTTGTCTCCCACAACAAAACCGTACCCCATGCTATTTAAAGTAATTAGCTAATTTAAATGTGATGATAGGATCCACTGAGTTAGGATAGATTAATGAGACAAATACAGCATCTTGTAAGGTGTATGCTGTGCTGTGACTTCAATTTACAAGGCTCATGGGACTTCTTCCCAGAAAGATAATTTATGTTCAAACTATTGAGTGCAAAACGGTTTCGATCATGGAGTTGCCTTGTTCCCTTGGTGAAAAACAAAGCACATCTCTTGTGAAAGTCTTTTTTAGAACCTTTAACTTTACTAAGTTTCCTCTCCTTTATTTGGTATAAAAAAGGTTTATCATAATAAATGCACAGTAAAAATTACTTTAAGAGGAGAAATATTTTATGAGCACTCTGCAGTTGTAGCCTTTTTCTTTCTCTCTCAATCATAATGGGTTTGAACCATTGTATTTTTCTGTAGTTCTGTTAACTCTCTGTGGGCTGGATCCAGCCTTAAGTAAGTGCTTGAAATTAGTTACTCCTGGGCTAAACCATGTTGATTGCAGGGGGAGTCAAGGTAATTGTATTCTTTGCATGCAGGGATATATCTTTGAATTGCTTACTGCACACAGATACTGACCAGCTTTACGATCACACTGTTATTTAGACTTGGGATAGGAAACATCACCTCTCAACTTTAATACTGTTTGCAACAGATGAAATATGACTCCCCCTGCAATCAACATGGTTTAGCCAAGGAGTAACTAATTTCAAGCACTTACTTAAGTCTGGATCCAGCACTGTGTTAATACTTGTTCACTTGCTCTAATCAAACACTGTCATAACGATGTGTCATTGATCAAAACATGTGTCTGCTTTCTGTTTGGTACCTTTTCCTCATTTCAGTAATTGAAACATTACATACAAAAGAGCCATCCACAGTCTTTAATGGTTCCGGTTGCTATGGCGACAATAACTTTTTTGCAAGTGTTACAGCTGAACCACTATCTCGAGTGCATCATTTCTGAAATCCTTAAAACAAATATAATAAAAAAAAAAAAAATGATTTTCTTATCTTGAACCTGCTCCTCTCTGCTCTTTTTATGCTTATTCCTCATCTCTGCCCTGGCTCTCTCTCCTTCCAAAAAGTGTTGATCAATTAACCCTGTCAGCACTTAAGTGCCAGCAAGTTAATTGTTGGTGCTCGTAACAGCGTACTCACATACACAGAAAGAAAAGGTATGGAGGACACACAACAGACAATGATTGACTGATGGACTAGGGCACTCACTCACAGAAGCAAACTTTGACCCACACACAGAGGGATGCAACCGACCAAGGAAGAAGAAAAAACAGGAGCAGGAGGGAAGGCAAGGCAATGGCAAGAGGTGGTGAAGGGGGGGGGGGCTGCTGTTATGAACTGGCTGCATTTCTACACGCTGCCCATTATATGATTTAGGCTCACCCTGCACTCTCTTGCCACTTTGTTGGTTGATTTCTCTTGCTATTTCTAAGTGCTACTTGTTTCTTCTGTCTAGCCCTTGTGTTTACCTTACCTCAGTGTTCCTTGCCTCTCTGTGGATCCTGCCTTAGTGTTCCTTGTCTCTCAGTTTACTTTGCCTCAGTATTCCTTTCCTCTCAGTGTTCTTTGCTTGGTTCAGTTCCTTCCCTCCATTGTGTGTGACTGTGGTAAGTGGGTTTGGGAGTGCCCTGGTCTTTGCTGTGGCATTATTTCCCCCTTGCCTCTCTGCCCAGTCTGATTTCCATCTTCCATTGCCAACAGGAGTTATTGCTCTCACCTTGGGCCTAATCCAGACCGATGCTCGGGTGCGTTTTTACAATGACCGGAAGTGTAAAGACGGCCATTTGTACTTATTGCGCATGTGTGGGGCAGATGTTACGCAACCAAAATATGAGCGTATGGGCCTTGAGCTTACCATCTTTATAACTACGCTCGAGGGGGCGTGTCTTGCATACGATTTTCGTAAATACGCACAGAGGGTGGGGGGAGACATTTAAATCGTACAGTATGAGCGTGCTAAGTGTCTTAACTATGCAAGGAGCTTACAGACGCCAGCGGTTACAATCAGAAAAGTTAGGGTAGGGTTTGCTGGGCGTAAGAAAGCAAAACTAAGTACGACCAAGGGGAGTGCCTATGGAAGGGCATCGTAGATACGCTACGCACATGAGCGTTTCATGAGTGTAGGTCTGGATCAGGCCCCTTGTTGCTACTTATGGGTGTTGATTAAACTACACTCTCCGGGGAGTGGTCTGCAAGGGCCACAAGCTGCTAGGAGTCTGCAGCCCAGCCTATCCCCACCAGCAGGGGCTCTAGTGAAGACCAGACTCATATTTAGACTCTGAGCCCTGGTTTACCATGACCATAACACAGGCAAGATGCTGGGAAATGCTATAACTGGCAAAGGACAGGTGTCTCTGCTGGCTATTTACAGAAAGGCAGGCTAATCTGCAATAGCCGATTGGCCAAGCCTAACTCACTGACTCAACAGAACACATGGCTGCTGCTCACCAATGAAAGCATGTATCCCAGCTGCTAGGCAACACACAAGGAATCTCTCACTTTGAACAGCCTGTGACACTAACTTTAACAATTTTAATGGCTGGAAACTTCCACTATCTGCTTAGTGCCCCTTAAGATTCAGAATTTAGCGACTATAAAGATTTGCAAAGTAATATAGATTTAGTATTTACATACATGATCTTTGCTCTTTGATGCAACACTCTTGCAATTAATGTGCACATGTTGTGGTAATACATCATTCTTTTTCAATTCCGCCACAAACCATTCAACTCGTGTAATTATCTGCTGCTGAGTCAATCCATCTAAACTCTCAAATCTTCTCAATGACTTCCCTGTAAAACCTAAGCAAAATACAAAAAAAAAACATGATACGAGTAATATACATACTGTAGATTCACAATTCAGCAATTTACTAAAAGAACTCATCTATAATCATTGTTTTTGAAAAAGACGATCCTTTAGAATTTTCATCATCAAGTCTATACTGTACTTTGTTCAAAGGCACAGCCTAAGTAGTAGTTGCATAATTTGCCATCCTTGTTATAATTTTTTCTACTATTAAAACTTGAACTTTTGTTTTGTTTTAGGCAGCATACTGAGTTTCTCTTTAGTATGATGCTAGGGCAGCAAGATGTGAAAGGGATTATGGATTATTTAAAGCAAAATTTAATATAAAATATAGTACCACAATACCAAAATGTTATTAATCACATGCATATGTTTACATATGTTTTGTGTTCAAATCCCCATTAGCACAGATGTAACGAGAAAAGTCCAAAGTTAATTACTCCACTCTCAGGTTATGAGATAAATAATAAATATACCTGTAAGTGATGTAAAAGTATAATTTGGATAGCTCAGTCCATTCTAACCATCCTATTTTATGTCTGCTGTATGTTTTATGAGTATATATAAAAAAAAAAAAACACAGTCAATTTCAAAGAAAGTCCCAAAGTTGTCTCCCAGAAATCGTTCAAAAAATATTCGACCCATAGGTCACTCTCTGTGTGTAGATGTAAATAAATCCTCAGGGTCCCGACCACAGTAGTTTTCACCCACTTCCCCTCTTCGGGTAGAAATGACTCCCCCTAGAGGGAATACCTTCACAATTGCAACAGGAGTATGTGGGAAAACAGGTTACCAAACACTGAATTAGTAAAAGATACAATTCATTCAAGTATAAACAAAAAAATAAACACATATAAAGACACTTATTAAAATCTGGAGCAGGGGAAGTCCAGACTCATACCTTAAAGATAGTAAGAAACCTTTGAAGTGCTCCAGGTTGCAAATGTTAATAGTCCAGGGATAAAAGACTGGACCACAAGGTGAACGGCACAAGTGACTAGTCCTCTCTGCTTACCCTAGACGACGTGTTTCGAATAAACAATTCTTTTTTAAATTGTGCATATTTTTAGTTATAGTGGTGCCTATTGTGCAAGTGGCAGCTTTTATATTTAGAAGGAGCGCCATCATACTCTTTGTCTGTTATGTTAAGGCAAAACTTCTACTGATCTACTGAAAATAATATACTCCTCATAAGAAATGAATACTTCTTAAATTGTGCAGTGGGAGTGTTTCAATGCTATAAAAAAAAAATAGTTCAACATCAAGACATTCTTGGGAGAGAATGCAAAAGATTTATATTTCCAGGTACAAAATATGCTTTTTAAGCATTGGTTTTCAAAGCATTGTGTTTATAAGCAGTTCAACTGGAGTTTGGGGCTGGACTTGGACCCATTATTTATTTTTATCTCTTAACGGGTTTTTTTTATTTTTTTATTATTACATCATTTGAATATCTTCTTCTTTTTGTAGGTTACTCGCAAATGTGTATAACTAATATCTCTGCGATTGATTTTACAAATATAATGCTGGGTAAGCTACTGTTTAATAGCAGTGTGCTGGATCATTTTCTTACCTTTGTTATAGTGTAGTGAATGTAATACATTTTTCTGTGTAACTTCAATTTTCTTTAATACGGGAGAAGATGGCCATATTGTATGCTGTAATATGAAGCATATCTGTATCCTTGAGATCACCATTGTTTCAGAGAGCCCCCTTGAAATGTGTTGGATGGATTCCTGTAAGTACTAAAGGTAAGAGAAACCCAGTTGTGTACAAACACGTTGCACAAGCTGTGCTCCAACAAAACTCATACTGTATGCTACACTTGGAGGGCCGGAGTGCAGAACTTGTGATGAAAAAATATTGTGACTTTATGATGAGGAAGAAGAATTGCACTTCTTGTGGGGGATTATAGTATTAGGGCTATCCAATCGGAAAGTTAAGTTCAACAATTAAAGAGCAGTTAAAGTGCTTGCTGTGAGTTACAGCTCCATGCGGGCTTGGCAACAGAACTCTTGAGGCCCGGTACACTCATATTTTTGGGGGCCCTCATCCCTGCATGGATCCCTCTGGAACACAAGGCCTGTTACAACCCCCCCTCCCCCCGTTGCCAGGACTGACTCCAAGGGATAAAAGGTTTATTTAAATATTATAAAGACAGCAAGCAAGGAAATATGACATTATTTACCATGGGACAATGATCTGGCCAATGCTGGAGTTATGACCATTAAAGATTATTTAAGAAAGTTAGGAAATGCTCGTAAGCATGTGGAAAACACTGACTTTTTTTCTGTTTTTAAATATTGCTAATATATAGAGGTAAAGAAGGAGGAATATCAGTAATTTTTAAGTAGTGTTATGAGAGAAGATTTTGATTCGTATTACATAGTCATGTTATCTAGCAAAGAGGAAGCAGTTTGAATACTTAATTAAGAACAATTTAAACTAGAAGAGGGGGCAGTGAAATAAGTAATAAAACAACCTTCTCCCCTACTCAAGAAGCATTGTGCTGCCAGGCCCTTATGAAACAAAGCATAGCCACTACAACTGAAATCAGAGGGAAAAGCTAAATATTCAAGAGATGATAATTAAAGAAAGAATAGACGATTCATAAAGAAGAATGGAGCAGATCCTGATTTAGTATCTAGATGTATCCTGATTTCTATAAGTTCAAGTCTCCCTCTCTCTCCTTTCACTTAAGCGCTATTTGTCAGCAGGACCCTCCTTTACTGGGCAGACTGGATGGGCCATGTGGCTTTTATGTGCTGTCACTTTCTATGTTTCAATGATAACAATTATGCACAAGCCCCACCGAAAATAGGGGTTAGTGGGTAAATGAGGATAGTATGTAAGGGCTTATCCATGTGTTAGTGTCAAGGATCTAGAAGGTAAGGATTAGGCTGGAGAGAGGGGAAGGTTACGGTTAGGCTGCAGAGATGGGAAGATTAGGGTTAGGCTATGGGAAGGGGAAGCTTAGGGTTAGGCTGCAGAAAAGAAAAGGTCAGGGTTAGGCTGTGGGAAACGGAGAATTAAGGGAGGTTAAGGTTAGGTTGCGGGATCGGGATAGTTAGGACTAAGACAAAAAAATTACTTGTCAGCGTTGGAAACTTCAAGCCCCAGGAGTCGCAGGACTGATGCTGTTTGAGGAGAAAACTACTACCAATTACAGTCATTGCTTTTCAATCGCAAGATGATCTGTTGCAATACAGATCATCGGAGCGGTGAAGTCCACCCCTTCTATTTGTGTTACAATGGACATCCATGCTTTATCACTTACAATCTCTTCATTACATATAATTAAAGAACTGGCAATAGAATGCAAACCGAAAGTGCAATACATCTAAATACTACAATCATGGCTGAGCCATTCCTCCTTTTATCATAATCTCTCTACATGATTACAGATACCAATTTATGTTAAAATATATTTGATGAAATGCGCAAGGAGAGCAAAAGGAAATCAATCTGTGCACTCCATAATTGTCAGCAGTCTAACTCACTTAGATGAAACATAGAACCATAATGATTTATTGCAAAAACATGAACGAATTAGTTTCTGCTTCTGTGTTATTAAAAATGTTTGTTGCCAGGAAATGTGCTCTTCCAGTCTGGCAGATTTTAGAACATGGTTCCATAGAATTACATCATATTCACCATACATAGTGCAATATGTCTAACCTAATTATAATCGTATCACGGCAATAAAATATTTGGACATAATGTAAGACACTTGTCATGTTTTCTCATACAGCAGATAGAATATTTCCCT